>JAOVVI020019479.1:0-10103 GCA_028571085.2 Nepenthes alata | reverse complement strand
CGATCGTAGACTGACCTCTCCTGATGAACAGGAATTGGGGTGGTCACTGGAGTTGGTGGAGCCAAGGCTTCTATGACATCAGCCATCCTGTCTAGTAGGTTCAAGTACCTTGTCTCCGAGTTCGAAGAGTTATTAATCAAGATGGCTCATCTTCCTCTATTAGACATGATTTCAGCAATGACTTTTATTTCTGAAAAGAATGTTTTGGTCAGTCTACTAGCCAAGGGTGGCTATCACAAAGTACTCTATCCTAAGCATAACTAAAGCTAACCTCCTTCTTGCCTTAACTAATCCTGTCCTAAGTTTCCTTATTGATTCAGATTGAACCTAAAGCATCTCAGTTCTGTCTCTAATACCAACTGTGTCGGACCAGCCTTATTCCACCCCATAAGGCCGCCGTCAAGCCTATTCCTTGCATCAAATACAGAATAGGTATTACATAGGTGGGCATAAAATTTTTATTTTCTTTTATAAGCATAAATATTTCACTTAAACACAGGATCATTTAAGGCCGAACTACTTGAGCTGGCCTTCAGGTTTTAATCTCTTACTTGGCCGGCCAACATTTGTGGTTGGTCGAACATGAAGATGTTGACATTACATGAGATGCTACTAGAAATATCAATTTAATTCATCCATAAAGCAATTACGGAAACATGCTAACATCCATAAATTTTTTTATAGCGGAATTGTTCTACAAATCCTTCTCAAAACATCAAAAGAAATACATCAAGTTCTTCACTGATCAGCTCCAGCCAGCTATGTCGTCTAGTTACTTCATATGATTCTACTCAATTTCGTCCACCATAAGCTTCTCATCATCTGATAAATGGCAAGAGTGAGCTACAAAGCCCAGAAAAATACTCACATACAGAAAACTTAAACATACATATAATCGGATGAAAGAAAGGGTTCATATCATAACTTTAGCATACAAAAATCACCATATCATTTCTTCTTCAGTTAAGAATTTCCTTGTTCTTATTCTTACTACTTTGTCTTTGGAAAATTCATAAAACCATTTAAAATTGTTATCATCTTTAGGGACCGGACGGGAGCGGACAACATCGAGGAAGGGTTGTGTGCTACACCACAACCTAGAGCCGTATCCTCTCATTATGCTCCCCGAGGCAGGAGGTAATGCTTTTAACCCGGCGTACGGGGCCGTAGTCCGCAGCCTTATGCCACCAAAAATCCCCCCCGTGGCCTAGGGGTAGTCCTCGAGTGCCACTCCAATATCCTTCATCCATCTTTAACAACAAGTTTAATGGAAACTCGGTTCTTAGTTCATATCATTTAATGGCCATCCATCATAGTTCAAAAGTCAAAATTCGTAGAGTTCCACTTGTTGTCCGGATTACATACATTTTCCTTGTTCTTATAACCTTTGTTCTTTAACTTCAATAATTGAAGTCCGTGTAGCATTTCTTTTAATCATCTTAAAGTCGAAGATCTTTCATCAAAAGTCGGAGTTCTTTTCCTTAAAGACCGGAGTCCTTTTTCTTAAAGCTGGAGGTCTTTTTCTCAAAAGCCGGAGTCCTTTTTCTTAAAGCCGTAGGTCTTTTTATCAAAAGCCGGTTTTTAAATCATTGGTCGTACACATCACTTTACAAGCCGGTTTCAATTTCATAGGACAAATTCCGATTTCAAAACATGCTCTAAGGCAGGTTTCAATTTCCAGGGATAAATTTCGATTTCGAAATACAGGCTCTTATAGCCGATTTTAATTTTCATGGGACAAATTCCGATTTTAAAATACATGTTCTTAAAGCCGATTTCACTTTTCATGGGACAAATGCCGATTTTGAAATACATGTTCTTAAAGCCGATTTCACTTTTCATGGGACAGATGCCGATTTCGAAATACATGTTCTTAAAGCTGATTTCACTTTTCATGGGACAAATGCCGATTTCAAAATACATGTTCTTAAAGAAGATCTCAATTTTCATTGGACTATGCCGAATACCTTTCTTTTAACAAAGCCGAAAGTCTTTTCTCAAGGGTCGGAAGTCTTTTCTTTAAAGATGCAATTATAGAAGCTCTTGCAGATCGACAAATAACCATACTTCAAGCATAAAAAAATCAAACATCATGACTAACAGGGGTTCTTTTTAAACATGCGATTAAGAGCGATCCTTCCTGAAATTGAACGAACAGAACAAACATCATACATACCGCAACATAAGTTCATCAAAAATCAGATATACTTGCATTAAATCATGAACTTAAAACAATGGTGAGTACTCTTGCCTGGATTTCTTTTACTTCACCCTGAACTTTTGGTCTTCCTTTACTAGAAAACTCTATTGAGTGCCTCTTCTTCATGCTCTCTAGTTCCTATTTATAGGCCCTTGGGTCTGGCAGCCGTCGTTAGGGTTTGACAACACTCGGGGATGGTTCGGAGTAGGTTATTTCTGACTCTACTTTTTGTAAGGATTTTCTTATTATTTTCGATCAACTACCTTGACCGGATTTAGGTTTCTCCTTCATAGACATTCCGGTCAACACGCGTTGTCCGGATTTTACTTACCATTAACATTTTCGGTCAACTGGCATTGACCAGATTACTTTCCTCTTTCCCTTCCTTTTACGTTTTCTGGTCAACAGACGTTGACTGGATTATCTCTTTCCTCACGCCTTCTGGTCAACATTTTTAGACCGGATTACTATCCTTATCTCATTTTTCTAGCCCTCGATTTCCCTCAACCCCTTGATTATTTTGACCTAATGTCAGGGATTTTCTATGTTCCAGGATTTGGACCATTACAGTTTATCAGCAAAAATTCTAAGTGTTGAGACGATGTAGTAATATTAACTGGGTAGTTGTCCATAGCTTTTACACCATCCTCGGCCATTACTATGCAGAGAGTCCTCGACCAACTGCACCTGGTAAATTTGGGTGCCTTCATCAGCTATTTTTCTTTCTTAGCCAGTCAACTAGTTGACCGGTCATTTTGCTTCCACAAGGCAACCGATCTTTTTTGCATTTAAGGAAACTTGAAACTTTGGCCACAAGGTGGCCGGTCACTTTTGCATTAAGGCAACTGGCAATTTTCCCAAATTGCAACCAGTCTTTTTGTGCCTTAAGTAACTTGCTATTTTGCACATCTGTGGCAGCCTGTCATTTTGTCTACACGATATTTTCTAATACTAGCGGTCGGTCATCTTTGCTTATTAGCCGGTCAACTCATTGATTGGAAACTACAACCAGTCATTTTTACCTGTAAAGGCATACCGGTATTTTACCTAAAATCATACCAGTCATTTTGCTATTTTAGCCGGTCAACTTATTGATCAGTCACTTTGCCTCAAGAGCTTCTGCGCGCCTTCAGCTGGCCACACATTTTTTGCCGGTCAACTTGTTGACTAAAATCTGTAACCGGTCAATTTTACCCTTAAGAGCATTCTTGTATTTTCCCTCAAAGCATACCTGTCATTTTGCTGTTTTAGTCTGTCAACAATATTTCCTCAATCTATTTTAGCCAGTCAATAGAGTGTTGACGAGTAATTTTTCCCTTAGCATATCCTAGTCGGTCAATGAAGGGTTGACCGGACCCTTCCCTTTCATTTAATCTTAGCTTGTCAACATGTGTTTACCGGACATTTACCCCATCAGCCTGTCGGTCAATAGGTTGTTAACCAGACTCTATTCCTTGCCCGACCGCCCTGAGGTATATAACCTTGATTTCGATGATTGTAGTCCGTACAATTTTTCCCTTCTTTTAGAAATTGCCCCCAAATTTTTGTTCCCATAATTTCTTAATTTCCAAAAATTATAGATCTAGTCTGCATATAATGTAAGTCCTCAAAATTTTCATGTCTATGTTCCCATAATTTTTTATAACATGGCTTCATTACATGAAATTTTCCATAATATTGGCTTAAACCTTAAATTTGCCAACTAAAGTTCAAACCTTAAGTTCAACTTCATCTTATAAATATTCCAAATTTTGGTTAGATAAAACATCCTAACTACCTATCTTATATTTATATGTCTGCATTAATTCTTTTTTTATATTCAGAACTCGTACCCAAATTTTCAAATCTTGGTCATCCCTTTGACTTATTACTTCAGAGTCCAATATATACTACAATTACTTAAGTCGGACACCACAGAATTTTAAATAAAATCTAATTCTCTATAAAACTATAAACGAAAGTTTTGCCTCCAATATGTGACAGAACAGATTTTAATCCCTATAGGACGCTCTATCGGATAGATAGATAACAAAAATCATAAATTTAAATCATTAAATTCTGTAAAAATTTTGGCAGAGTTCTATTTAAAATTTGACAAAAAATCCAAATATACAATCTATATATTATAACCTATACAAGCACACAACTATTAGAATACCACATTTCAACCTATAACACATATACACAAGACCAGCAATTCGCCATTTTCATCCATGACTTAAATATAATCCTATCCACTAAATCAGAGACATATAAGAGATGCCATTTAAGACATGTACAAAATCCAGAAAACATATAGTGAAATCATCTATATCCTTAACAGAAACCTGTGGAAGTATAAATACAGTTCTAATACAACTATAAATGTATTTATACATAATTTTCTTTATAAAACCCAATGGAACATGCCGAACTATCATATTTTTTAAAATACTTCAAGATAATCTTTGAGGCTTAATCGTGGCTCCAGAATCTTTCTCACTAGCTCTACCTAGGCCTAATCATCCAGTATCTTCTCTATATCCTTATCTAGAGAGAAAAAATAAAATAGTAAGCTGAAACCCAACAAGGTACCAAACATGTAAAATATAATACCTTTCTATAGAACATAATACAGTAAAATGGGTATCATGGCATATAAAGTATAAATATATTAAGACAGTGATTATAAAAATATTAGCAGAATAGAAATGTAGAAGGTCCTAGAAACTGTCAAACAACAGTAACATACACGAAAAGCATGAGGAAAGAATAATTCAACAGAAACAGGTCTCGATAATCATTATTTATGCTTTCATGCAAGACATATATTCATTAGAATAGAAAACTATGATAACATCATGAAAATAGAAGTATTCATGGACTATGGTAAGACCAGAAGAATAGTAGCATTCTTAGAAATAGAAATAAGGCATAATTCTATTTAAACATGCGTCGAAAATCATGAATCGGTATAATCATGCTTCGATAATCATAAATTGGTAAAACATGTTTCAGAAATCGGAAAACATTATCAATTCTATAAATTCTAGAAAATTCATTTTTAATCATCAGGAGGACCGACTAGTAAACCCTTGTAGCAGAGGGGACGAGTAATCGAGGATAGATTATATTCACTCTATACAATCCAAGGCCAGTAATGGTTATCCCTTATCGTGGGATTCATGACGGTGATACGAGGAAGGGCAGACCACGTATAACTCCATGGACAGAGTTATCATCGATTACCACCATAACGTTCTAAGGTATGTCAAAAAATCTGACCTGACCGTACATTAGTCCTAGGTCCTAATTTACAACATCCGAAAGCTTATAATCTATCATTCTTCAGAAAATCGGTTAGAATCTCATGGTTAACTCTTCAGTATATTTCAAAAATCTATGATAACTCAACAGTGCAGTTCCATGTAAATTTTTCAGTTACAAATCATAACATGGGCAGTATTATTTTACAAGATAATTTTCTCATATAAAAAATTAAGGATTTAAAGCACCAAAAATTCAATTTTCGTACCTAGGGTTTCGCCAAAACTTTCGGGGGATAAATGAACACCAAACACATGTGTTTTCATAAAATCGGAGGTAAATTTAGCAGTATATACAAGTAAGCATGAAGTTTGTCCAAATAATCAGGAGAAACAGGCATTATTTATAGTACATATGCAAAACCATGGATTTAAAGCATAAATACAATATTTGAGATATTATAACACTGTAAAAATGATATATAACGTCCGGAGAACACTTGTCTGAGCTCGGTTTACAGTTTTCCTTACTCTGATCAGGACTGGATGGAAGATTTCTCCCCTTCCTTTTCTCTTCCCTCTCCTTCCTCTCTTCTCTTCTTCGTTGTCTGTCGGCTGCTGAGGGAAAAGGAGCCCCAAACCCCATTTAAAATGAAGGAGAAACGAGGTCACGTGCACAACACACGACTGACGCCCGAGCGCCCACTCTCACAGATGTGCGCTCGAGCGTACTGCTCATAGTCGGGATCGCTCCTGCCTTGCCTCGGGCGCACCCTCGAGTACAAGTTTCAAATTTTTGCACTCAAGGAGCGCTCGAGCTGTGATCGAGTGCCCTGCGCTCCTTAGTGTATTTTGCCTTATTTTGCTTCGGTACCAAATTTTCTACTATACTTAAAACTTAGCATGATTTTCATGCACATAATTATTCTATAATTATCATATTCAGGGATCGAGATCTCACATTCTTCCCCACTTATAGAAATTTCATCCTCAAAATTTAACGATCCTTAAATTTTTTTCAGAATCAAGTAACATTCTTAATGTCTACAATTCATTTCCAGATCCAGGTAGTTATCCTAGAAAACCATTAACATCATAATGGTCTTAATACTCATTATTTGACACATCCTTTCCTAAAAAAAATTTACTAAGTTCAAAGGCAAAACTATTTCATTAGAAACTTTTCTGACTTAGTTTCAAACCTTACACAAGCAAAATGCCTCAAATTTTGAGCATTCTCCCACGAATTTCAAAATTTTGATTTTAATATATAGGGACTAATCATTTGACTATTTCTGCTACGCCACTCTGATTAGTCATTTAGTTTCGAATTTGTTTGTTTTTAGTTTACTGTCACTATCACAACCTAGCATCACGATTCCTTTACTAAGCTTAGTCAAAATCACAACATAAATTTCAAGTCACAATTAAACATCAAAAGTGGGATACCTTACATCTTCTTCATTTTGTTGGTATGTCCTCAATTTGACATTTTCATAAGATACATATTCCATTCTGAACACCCAAATCATGGGATAGCCATGATCAAAATTGCCCTCAAGATATCCATATTACAAGAATAATTCTCACAAATCCTCAATTCACCACAGAACAAGAAGTTCTAACTATAACAGTCACCATAGGTTCAATATAATTTTTGATCATTACCCAAAATCTCAAGCGCTTAACAATTAACAACCTCAAAATCTCAAAGTCCCATACCAAGGAAACAACTCTACATGAATCCTCAAACCGTAACAGGACTTGAGACTACAATTATACATGCACTACGGTTTCAATGTGGCTTCAGATTCATCACCTAATTTTCAATACCTATACACTTAGAAACTTCAAGATCTCGTCAGCATATTAATGAGTTAACTGATTTAACCCAAACACATCATCTATAATCACAAAGGGTGGGTTAGTTCGATCATAACTTTTCCAAAGGAAATTTCCTACATTTCATACATGATTCTGTTTCCCAACTTAGGAATGTAACATTCCGTTCTCCAAAAGAAATAGGCCTACCCATAAATTTCCTTTCTCATTTCCTATGAAGCAGTAAAAGCAAATCAAGTTTATAAGCCCTTGACATCCACTTTCAGTACTGATGCTCGTTTCTGTTGATATACCGAAGTTCATCTACATAATCCTCTGACATATCTATCCACTTAGAAAATCCCAAGATCATCTTCGATAGTAACATAGCCATTCTAATCCTTAATTTATTAGACAAAACTATCTCCTAAGACAAAATCCTTAATTTCCTAAACAGAAACTTCCAATGGCTAAATTCGAACCATGGAAGGGTAACTCTAACCAAGGATTTCTTTTCCTACTTAACCCAAGGACATCGATCCACAAGCGATGCAAGAAAGCATAATCCTAGAGCTTCCTTAATGATTATCATGGCTCATCTTCATAATTCTTAAAATTATTAGATTAGAGTTATCTCCATGGCAATTCTATATTCCCAAATGGAGAATTCTGACATCAACTAGCAATCTTAACATTCACCTTCCTCAAATACACTGAGATCCACCTATTAAAGTTCTCAACTTTTAGATTGACAAGATATCAATTTCCTCCCAAGACAACATTCATAATTTCTCAAGACAAGGACCTTATTATAAAATTTTCAATCACGAGGGAAGTAAGTTCAAACTATGGGTCCTCCCCCACTTTACTCATGGGTAGATACTTATTGATGTAGAATGACATGATCCTAGTCTTCTTCAGGAATATTATCACCCGTGCTAACTTACTTAGCAACTTACTTGGCCCATTAGTTAATTCCAACTTTCTAGAAGCCTTGAATCTCCTTCAACAACTTCTAACCAATGCTCTTCTGATTTTGCACAAATCCTGAGAGACTAATGCCAATTCCATTTGCCTCTAAACCGCCCATTAAGGCAAACTAACTTGATCTATTCCTCCAAATACATACATTCTCAATATTCTCATAACTAGAGTCTCAAACAATCACCTATCGACTTCAAAAGGGGCGGGCTCATTTTCTAATTAGACTCAATGTCTATTCTTAATTTTATAAACCTTGCCTCTTACACAGAATTCTTGATTCGAATTAACTTGATTAATCCGAAGTGCGTCTCTATAGGGTATCATATTCTCTTGGGATAATGTGACGGACCAGATTATTTTTCCACTAAATAACCTCCGTCAGAGACAACACAACTAAGCCCATAATTAACCTATGGACTCTACAAAAATTTTGGCAGAGTTTTCTCTACAACTGTACAAAAAACCAACGGTACAACATGTTAAAAAAATCCTGCACAAGCAGACATCTAACAAAATACTTAATACAAAGCTTACAACACACCACACAGGATCACAACAACTGTCATATCATTTGTGGCTCCAATACAGTACTCCTACTCTACCGTATTAAATCTAGAGAGATGTCATCTAATATGAAATAAAATTCATAACATTAATACAGACGCGGAAGCATACTATAACATCATAATCTGCGTAAGCATAACAAAACCATAAAAACAACAACAATGAGCCACGCTAAACAGTGAGTGGCTATCTACAATCCGATACAACACTATGTCCAAATCCTCTGTACACTCGACGTCCAGCCAACCTTTTCAAGCAAGCCTCTCATTGCTCTGACTACCTGAAATTACTTGATTCTCACGGTTCTCATGGTTATATCGATTGGACATTATTTATTTTTATTATTACATCATCTTTACGGATCCGGGCTAGTAGACCGTACTAACCAACGATGTAAGAGAACGAAAAAAGTAATGTATTCGCTACACATTCTAAAGCCACGGCTATATTTTTTGGTCGGCAGCACATGACCACTGGTTGCATCCTTACAACAATCAACGAACAACTACATCTCGATATGTAGCGTTCGACCGACACGTTCCACAGCTCCAGGGACCGAGGCAATCCTCATTCTTCCATAGTAGTTCTCTAAAGCATACTACGAACATCACCCGCTCCCACGAGCGGCCAGAATACGTGGCCAAATATTTCTCAGGTTCACACCGCGATGGGCATGGTATGCTAAAAATACTACCCCTACGAAATCAAAGCCTTAGTTTCAAGATTAGATTCAACACTTGGAGAGGAAAATCCACATTTGCCACGCACGTTCACAACTCGGGAAATCTCATTTTCATCACAAATATATCCAACCGGGAGATCATTCCATCATACACATCTCCATCCGGGAGATCTTTTCATCACAAGATACAATGTGAACTCCCTTCCATTTACAACACAGTTCACAATTTTTAGTGGGACTCAATTTTTTTATCCCACAACAATCATTCCAAGTTTACAAGAGAGATTAGATTCCTTACCTCCGATGATCACACATCACTTTGAAACCTCTGGGACTCATTTCTTTGCCTCCGGCACACGGAGACATATTTCGGAGCTTACATTTATGTTTAAACAATTAAATATTACTTCAATAATAATTAATGAGGGAACAACAATTAAATAATACGTTTCTCATTTCATTTCGGGTAAACAATATCAGATTTTCTATTGAACATCCAGACGTCATCAACAGTTTGATACTTGAGGGATCGGATGTCCGGTGGACATGTACGCACAATTGATACACAAAATTTTACATTTGGGCTCGATTTAACTTAACACGAGGC
>JAOVVI020019477.1:0-10104 GCA_028571085.2 Nepenthes alata | reverse complement strand
TCTTAGGTATGCTCTTAGGAAGGATGAACAAAGAGGCCAATAAGCAATGATGTTAGATTACTAGAGAAAGAAAGCCAGCAACTCTTCCAAGAGTGAAATTTCTCAAAAATTCTATCGAAAAGGCATTGACAATTCTAAGAAGCCGAGGTAGTAGATATGAAGATTACCAACAAAGAAACCATAGATCATTTGGATGTCATTGGGAATAAGAGGGTCATCGAAGCAAATGAGCAACTCATTATTTTGGGGGGTTAAGCCCAGCCCAAAAAGAGTGTGAAAAGAAGAAAGGCACTCCATCAAGCAACTGGATCGAATGTCTATCAGCTTTTACAAATAATAAAATAGTAACAGTAAATGAAAGCATAATAATACAAGTCTTACTACATTTGCAGTGGAATCTAAACTGGTTATTGGAGGAAGTTCTAAATTTGATAATCTCTTAGACAACTTTCAAGCAAAGAACAAAAAGGTACAGAGATAATATATCTCCTTGCCAAATACCACTTTTAATGGAAAGTAGCC
Organism: Nepenthes alata; assembly: GCA_028571085.2. Taxonomy (NCBI): domain Eukaryota; kingdom Viridiplantae; phylum Streptophyta; class Magnoliopsida; order Caryophyllales; family Nepenthaceae; genus Nepenthes; species Nepenthes alata. Next base: position 9,582 of record JAOVVI020019477.1, on the reverse strand, counting down.
AACCGACTTACTGTTGATGGTACTAGAGAAGGAAAGGATGGAGATGTACTCCTTAATCTAGCCAATCATAGTATTTGGGTAATCTATAACCTCGAGCGTAGAGAGGATGAACAGCCAATCAACAAAGTCATTTGTTTCCATCAGACTAACTCTCAGGGCACATCTTGACACCCCGGTTGAGGTGGTACTTGTGAAGAAGTTTTGGGCCAAGGGAATATTATCTTTAATGTGTCAGTCAATGATGAGAGCAATTTGTTTCGAATCAACCATGCTCAGAAGAACTACCTTACCTTGATGCAGTTTGTAATGATCTTGGAGATGATTTTATACAGCACATTACAACATAAAAAGGGCGATAGTCAAAATTTTTACGCGGTGAAGGTATCTTTGAAATGAGACAGATCAGCATGGTTTTAATATGTATGAAAAAACCGTCATTGGAAAAGAAATTAATGATGGCATTACAAATGTCTTAGCCCACAATATCCTAGGAAGCTTTGAAAAACGCTGCAGAAAAGCCAACACAGCCTCAGAGAAAGGAATCCCGCAGTCAAAAAATGATAGATTGAACCTCTTCAGTCATCGAAATAGCAGACAAAGATGCGAGAGATTTAACTGGAACAACCATAGAGTTAAAGTGTTGAATACCATTAGCCGTAGTCCTATAGGGGAGACTTGTTGGGAAAGAGGGCGTCCGACTTTCCCGTTAGAATGACACAGTAAGGAATGAGAAAGAAGAAGAAAATCGAACACCAGATTTTACGTGAAAAACCCTTATCAACCAAGGAAAAAATCACGGGACGATCTGTCCACAAAACTAATTCTACTATATGTTAGATTTTTTGGAGCAGTTTTCCCTCATTACACAGGCAGAAGAGAACATAAAATTAAGAACAGAGCACAAGCAAAACACACTACGGTTGCTACAGAATTTCTCTCTCCTCTATTCACAGTTTTCTTCTCTCTCTCTCTTCACCTCGCAATTTTCTCACACACACCTCTTTCAAGCAAGTCACGATACTTGCTTTTAATATATTGAGATCTTGATACCAAAAATTAGGGACGATATTCCAAATACAAGGACAGGATCTGTCATTTTTAACAATATGAATATGCCCTGTCTAAAAACTGGCTCCTGCATAACCGCCTGAGATCACGTATCTCCAGAGGATCTTCTGAGCTGGCGCCGTTCTGGGTTTCTTGGCGGGCGGCCAACGATTCTCCGTCCGTATTTTTCAAAAGACCGGTCAACACCGTTGTTGACCGTCCATAAAGAATTCGGTCAACAAAGTTGATCCAAATATTGACCGAAAGAGTTGACCGTCCTGAAGACTTCGGTCAAAATTGTTGACCGAAATTCCTTCCTCCTAGCACATTCGTGCTCCTTCCAAGTCCTAAGGACTTCCACAAGGGAGTGATCCCAACAAACTACCCCTTAGGACCGTGAGGAAGTTAAGTCCATCAACCTGGCCAGTCTGCAGCATGCTTCATTCTTCCCCTTCAGTAGAATCTTGGCCATCATGTCAGCCCCGTTCTCTTCAGTGCTAACCTTGTCCAGTGACAGAAGACAATCCTCAAGTATACCTCTTACTCAATGATATCGTACATCAATGTACTTTGATCTGGAATGAAATGATGAGTTCTTACACAAATGAATGGCACTTTGGCTATCATAGAGTACCACATATCTCTCCTGTTCAATTCCCAATTCTTGAATGAACTCCTTCATCCATAACATTTCCTTACAGGCTTTCGTCACTGCGATATACTCGACTTCAGTAGTGGATAGAGCCACGCACTTCTACAGCTTGGACTGCCAAGAGACTGCACCCCCGGCAAATTTCACCAAGTAATTTGAAGTATATTAGCGCGAGTCTATGTCGCCATCCATATCAGCATCCGAGTAGCCCACTAACTGGAGCTTATCACTTCCAAGACACAGGCACCTCTTGGAAGTCTCCCGAATATATCTCATGATCCACTTAATTATGGACCAACGCTCCTTCCCTAGATTGGACAGAAATTGACTAATTGTCCTAACGACATGAGCTATGTCAGGTCTAGTTCACATCAAGGTATACATCAGGCTTCCCACAACTGAGGAGTAGGGTACACCTCTCATGTATTTTTTCTCGTCATCTGAGGACGGACATTGGCGAGTGCTTAACTTATGGTGGTTCGCCAACGGTGTGCTCACAGGCTTCAACTTGTCCATATTGAATCGCTGGAGCACCTTCTCAATATAGCTTTCTTGTGACAGCCATAATTTTCTTACCTTTCGATCGCGTATAATTTTGACTCCTAGAATTTGGTTCGCCAATCAATGTCATTCTTAACAAATGACAGCCCAAGTTGCTCTTTCAGCTCCTTTATCCGAGCACCGTTGCGTCCAACGATTAACATGTCGTCCACGTATATGAGAAGAATGAAAAAATCATCATCGAAAAATCTATGTATAAATACGCAGCGATCACGAGTAGTCCGCCGGTATCCTTGACGGGCCATAACTGACTCGAACTTCTTGTACCACTGTGAAGGAGCTTGCTTCAGACCATACAGATTTTTTCTCAGATGACGGACAAGTTATTCCTTCCCCTTAGTCTCAAACCCTTCCGGCTGTTCCATGTAAATCTCTTCTTCAAGCTCACTATGGAGGAAAGTCGTCCGGACATCTATCTGCTCTACCTCAAGGTGCTGGACAGCCGCCAAACCCAACACGACTTGTATGGAGGACATCTTTACTACTGGAGCAAAGATCTCATCAAAGTTAACTCCCTTCCGTTGACCAAAACTTTTCACCACCAGCCGTGCCTTGTATCTTGGCTCCTTGGTGTTCTTGTCTGTTTTCAGCCGGAAGACCCATTTATTCTTTAGTGCCTTCTTCCCCTTAGGAAGCATAACTAAGACAAAAGTGTGGTTCACATGAAGAGAACTCATCTCATCATTCATGGCTTCCAACCATTTCTCCTTACTTTCGTCCTTTATAGCCTCTTCATAGTCCTCGGGCTCTCCGGCATCAGTAAGCATGACGTATTCATTGGGCGACAGACGGACAGACGGTCGTCTGTTATGTGAGGATCGTCTGACAGAAACATTCCCGCCCTGTTGAGGGATGACTCCGTCCATGGTGTTGTCCGGTGCCATGGTCTCCTCTTCATTATCCTCAACCATCTCAGGGCCATGATCCTCTCCTTCCAATGAGGCCGGACGGACAATTTCAATACTTACTTTGTCCGTTTGCTCATCATCACACTTGGTCTTCCTGCCAATGTCTTCAATCGTCTCATTTTTAGCGAATGTTACGTCCCTTGATCGGACGAGTCTTCTAGTAGTTGGATCATAGAATCGGTAGCCTAACTCATCCTCCCCATAGCCCAGAAAGACGCACTGCATCGTCTTTGGCTCTAGCTTTGTCATTTTGTCTCTCGGGACATGTACGAATACTTTACACCCAAACACCCGTAAATGATCATAGGACGGCTCTTTGCTCGTCTATATCTTTTCCGGCACTTCACCCTTGAAAGGTTTACTGGGCGACCTATTTATGATGTAGGCCGCCGTCCGAAGTGCCTCAGCCCAGAACGATGCAGAAAGTTTGGCTTCCGAAAGCATACAACGTACTCTCTCTAAAAGTGTACGGTTTATCCGTTCTGCCACTCCATTCAACTGTGGTGTCTTCGGCGGTGTCTTCTGATGCCTGACTCCACGTGACTGGCAATATGTATCAAAAGGTCCCAAGTATTCGCCGCCGTTGTCGGTCCGGACGGCCTTTAGTTTCTTCCCCGTCAGACGCTCCATAAGAGCATGAAATTGCTTAAATGTATCGAGAACTTGGTCCTTGGTTTTCTGTCGGTAAACCCACAACTTTTTAGAACAGTCATCAATGAAAGAAACAAAATACTGGGCTCCACCAATCAACCTTTCTTTGAATAGTCCACACACATCTGTGTGTATGAGATCTAGCACTTCTGCCTTTGGGACGAACAGGTCTCCATGATACGAGACTCTCCTCCGTTTGCCGGCCAAACGATGAGGACACATCTTTGGTCCGTCCTCCTTTATTCCATTGATCAGACTCTTCCTGGCCAGATGAGACAGACCCCTTTCACTCATGTGGCACAACCTTCTGTGCCACAGATCCTCTGCCTCATTACAGATTGTAGCGTTCACGTCTCCGGCTACTGCACAGGCCTTCATCACATATAGGTTGGAGCTCTTTTTCCCTCTTGCTATAACAAAAGATCCTTTGGTCAGTTTCCATTCGCCCTCACAAAAGGTATTGCAGATACCTCCGTCATCCAGTCGACCGGCTAAGATGACATTCAGTCGAATATCAGGGATATGACGTACATCCTTCAGCGTCAGTTTTGTCCCGTTGTTTGTGACCAAGGCAACATCGCCCCTGCCTACCAGTAGAGATGTTCCTTCATTGCCCATCCTAATCACTCCAAAGTCTCCTAAAATATAAGATATAAACAATCCCCTTCTGGACGTGGCATGTAAAGTAGCACCAGAATCAATTACCCAGCCAGACTCTTCATCCGTCAGATTTATCATGTCCCTTCACATGTCAACAGGAGATTTTCTCCTGTGGCTACTGAGACGGAGGACGTTTCCTCTCCACGTCCCTTATCACCTCTTTCCTTTTTCACATTTTTTCACTTCCACTTGAAGCAGTGCTTCTTAATATGACCCTTCTTGTCATAGTGATGGCACTCAAGGTTTTGATACATTGACCGTGATTTGCTGCGACCTTTTTCTCCTGGTTTCTGGCTGCGACCTCTGCTTCTTCCCCTGGATTCGGTCACCAGCACCTCAGAATGAGGGGACGACAAGGTCCCTTGTGACCATCTTGACCTGTTCATGAGCAAAGAGGCAATAATCTCGTCCAACCCTAAAGTATCCTTTCCAAATAGTAATGTTGTGATGATATGATCACAGATGGCCGGTAGAGAGGCCAGTAGAACTAACACCTTGTCCTCCTCCTTGATTTCTTCAACAATAGCAGACATCTGCGTCAATATCCGGTTAAACTCATCTAAGTGTTTCTCAAAACTCCCTCCTTCTGACAGCCGTAAGCTATAAAACTGCTTCTTTACGAGTAGTCAGGTTGTCAAAGACTTGGCTTATAACGGCTTTCCAACTTCTCCCAGACCTCTGCCGGATAGTCAAACCAAGAACCTCTTGGAGAGTGTTGTCCGCCAGGTATTGTTTGATGGTACAGTTTGTAAGATCTCTTTTGCCTTGCCATTCATCATCGGTCAGATTTACGGGCTTTTCTTCGTTCTTCTTCAACGCCTTCACCGTCCATTCTCTAGTTAGGATATTCTTCACACTCTTGCCAGAGAATGAAGTTGCCCTACCTGTTGAACTACTCAACACTGAACGACAGATTCTTCGACGACGATGATGCCATTTAGACATAGTTCAGAATCTGTCTCTGATACCACTTGTTGGGAAAGAGGGCGTCAGACTTTCCCACTCGAATGACACAGTAAGAAATGAGAAAGAAGAAGAAAATTGAATACCAGATTTTACTTAAAAAATCCTTATCAACCAAGAAACAAATCACGGGACGATCTGTCCACGAAACTAATTCAACTATATGAGAGATTTTTGGGAGCAGTTTTCCCTCGTTACACAGGCAGAAGAGAACAGAAAATGAAGAACAGAGTACAAGCAAAATACACCACGGTTGCTACAAAATTTCTCTCTCCTCTCTTCACAGTTTTCTTCTCTCTCTCTCTTCTCCTCAGAATTCTCTCACACACACACCTCTTTCAAGCAAGTCACAATACTTGCTTTTAATATATTGAGATCTTCATACCAGAAATCAGGGGCGATATTCCATACACAAGGATAGGATCTGTCCTTTCCAACAAGACTCCGAAATATTTCACTTTTACATAATTTTTTCTTTAAAATATTTTTATTTATAAATATAATATCTAAAAATATTCACTTTTAAGTAATAAACGAACAAATCCTTAAATGTTTCAATAAAAAAATAAAATATTGAAACAATCGGTGAAACTATATGTATCCATACATATTCAAAGTAGTGGAGGTAAAGATAGTATGTATATACGATAAACCACAAAAATGTAAACAAAACTAGAGGAAATCTAAAATAAAGTGAAGCTTGGGTTTATATATATTTCCCTTAACATTGAAATATGATAGAATTGACAAAATGTTGCTTCAAAATTACCCTTTTCCTCCTCCTTTTGCTTCCTTCTCTTCTCCTTCTCTCTCCTTTATCTTCTTTCCTACAAAAAATACTAGACAACAGTGTCAGTGACGTTTATATAAACAAGTTGGCGTACGAGCACATGTCAAGTGTATATCAAGTACCGCTTAAATCATTTGTCATGTACAAGCATTGCATCGATTTTGGTGCAAGTATTCTGTCAAAATAATTTGTCCAAAACATGCCCAAGTACTCTAGAGGTACTCTTCTGGCATGCACAACATGCCCAAAATTAATTCCTCCTAGCATTTTCTCTCGAAAGAAAGTTCATATAATATCCATAGTGGATTAGTGAAAAGGAATGTTGGCTTGTCTAAAGATAATGCTGTCACAAGCTTTCTATATAAAGAAATAGCGACTATAATGGCTATTTGAGAGGTGACGTTCATAAGTTGACTGTTTTGCCAAATATTAGCTGCTCAAGTAGTACCAAGGACACCCTGCCCATTCAGCCAATGGTACCCAATTCTATCACAAATAGTCTTCCAAACTTGGTGAGAAAGATAACATGAAAAATAAAGGTGAAAGTGAGATTCATCCACTGGTATGCAGAAAACACAAATAGGGGATCATTTTTAAGGAAAAAAAAGATAGTCCATCATGCTTAAATTTCTTTTCATAGCAAGCTAAAGAATTAACCTATGAGAAGGGTGGTAACCCTTTCCCTAAACTATGTTGTGCCGTTGGAATTTGTTGCAAAGAGATTGAAAAATATGTCAATCAGTACGTATAAAATTTTTTTCACTGGGTTTGAGAGCCGAAATAGTAGAATCATTACCATCCTAAATGAAAAGGTACATAGGCCAAAAAAAGATTAGACCTCCCACAACATGATGGGCCATCGGAGGCCATCTCCAAAAGTTACTTTCAAATTATAGAAGATACATTAGTATGAGAGTTAAGGTTGGTTCAAAAAATAATGTGCAACAAGGATATATTCAAGAGGGGCTCAAGAGGGTGCCAAGAGTCAAGCTAGAGAAATGATCTCTCATAATTACTAATGATGAGATGAATAAAAGACTGGATGCAAGTATAAAGTATCACTAGAGATACTCTTCTGGATTGTTGACCGGACGGGTTGACCATCCTGAAGACTCCGGTCAACAATGTTGATCGGAATTCCTTTCTCCTAGCACATTCGTGCTCTGTCCAAGTCCTAATGACTTCCACACGGGAGTGATCCCAACAAGAATATCCCTAGAAGACTGCGGAAGAAACCAAGAGAATCCTCCTGGATCTCAAGGCCTGAGGATGCGATTGAACCATCAAGCCTTGTTGGATAACGGATGCGATTACGATCATGTTTGTCAACCATAGAATGGAAGAAATATCTAGAGCATCAATCACCATTCGTGAGGCATCTGATTTTTTCCTTTTGTTTAAGTAAGCTCAATTCATCCAGAAAGGGTTGCTTGTAGGCGCTTCGAGCAGCTCTCCAATGGGTTAGTGCCAGGATCAAAGAGGTTCTCGTTGAGAGTGCATTGGCGGGCCTCCAGCTCCTCCTTGATAGAAATAACAACATTGTGAATATCAATTCTCAGCATTTTTAACCGTTCCATGCCTATTTTGACATTTTTAAATTTAGCAACTACGGCAAACATGGGAAATACGACATTTCATATGTGATTTTTTTGTCGGGCTTGTGGCAGCGGACGATGGTGTCGGGTAACTTTGGAAACATGACTGGATTTCGATAGAACCAACAGCAATAATGCTTACGGCCATGCCGTCCACAGAGGGTCACCTCTTAATGAGTTCTTTGATCTGATTCTTATAATGAATACTATCCTCTGTCTGTGACCAGGTCTCTTGGATCAGTTTCATCCATCACAAATTCAACAGATGGCATGTTGTGACTTCCATTGCATTCACTTATCGAGCATGACAACGCAAGCCTTACAATTGAATTGTTTAACTTTCTATTGAAAATCTCTCGGATGGCAAGAAAACCCAGGATTTATTTTCACAATTGAGTTTGATCAAATGAATTACATAATTGTTAAACCAAAGTCCTCTTCATTTAAATATATTAATAGGCATCAAGTTGCAAAGAACATGTTCAAAGCATAGAATGCTAAATCGACCTACACACCACCAAAAAAAAAAAAAAGTGGAGAGAAAAAGTAAACATCAAATGAAATCAAGGGGTCCTATCCATTTATCAATTATTAGATATCCATCAGAGAGTTTGCCTTGATATATTATTTATCAGTTTACATGTTACCAAATACAAATAAATATGACTTTCCCTCTTTTGGATGAACAAATATATACCTGCTCAAGCCTAGCTCCTGATTAAAAGAATCCATTTTAGCAGTTATATACTGTCCCATGCCTCGTTTTTATGAACCTCTATAGTAGCATTAGAGACTACTACTATTTGGACATTTAATAACAGAAAAAACCTTATCCGGAATGCCTTCTTTTTTCTTTAGTGTGCTTTAATATTGGGTCATTTATGCCCTTCCAACTATTTTGCTATGTGATGAAAGCCATATCACTTCCACCTAACTTATAGTCCAAATGTCCCCATTGCCTTCGTCGGAAAATCCCCGAGCCATCCGAGGCAAACGAACCACACTCAAAAGTGTTCAACATGCAGGATGCTCAAATCTCTGCCAATTGCATGACCATGTAAGTCAACTATGCCACATAACATCAAAGACATTTTCAGTGTACATGATCGAGACATGAGAGTGTCTGGCTGATGAGCATACAGAGGATGGACACCATCGAAGAACAGAAGCAACAATAATATATTGGCAGCATCTTGATGGCTTTCAAATACGAAGAATATGGCTGTGTTTCATCTGCATCCTCTGGCTACAAAGCTTCTATCTTTAAATTATCGTCTTCGTTTTGACACCCCGGTTACCCAAGTCGGGCTAATCCTTGTACACTATAGTACGGTATTCTGGGAACCACATATTGTTCTTGACAATGCATTTGAGTTCCTCCTCCGAAGCGAAAGATTTTAAGATCAAAACCGAATCCAAATTTCCCCAGAGTCCAGCAGCCTTGCAGAGATTCTTCTCCAGGTGACAAGTACAAGTGAATCAGAAACACCAGTGAGGTACTGAATTGAGTTCTTAGGAGCTTGATAGAAATCAGCAATCAACTATCGATTTGCTCCATAAACCAAGTTTTTCAGGAAAAAAAAAAGATACCCAGTAGCTTCTGGGTATGTTTATCAGTGTTTCAATTCAAACTGCGAAGTTCAAATCAACACTCCTCAGCAAAAATCTTCAGCAAAAGCCATCCATTAAACAAAGTGGTCCTACAAGCTTTGGACTATATAAGAATTGTTGCAGCTTGCATTTTAATGCAAGTTA
>JAOVVI020019476.1:0-10104 GCA_028571085.2 Nepenthes alata | reverse complement strand
CCAGAATTCCCCTCGCCGTTCACTCCAACAATGACCTCGCCGGATACGATCGAGATGCACGTATCAGATTCCCGAAAATATAAAGTTATTTTTGTGCAGCAAACAGTTACTCTCTATGTTGACAATATGGAATGAAGCATCAGCCAATACATCCAGTGGCAGATATGCAGCTGTATCGGCAATATACTAGCCATAAGAAAACTTTTTTACTTCCAATATGTATAATACCCATATATATTGTTCGATATATCCAATACCACTAAGACCGAAACCAATGATACCAATACATATTGATATGTCCAATAGCACTACGCCCGAAACCAACAATACCAATATTCATCCATGGTCAGCAATGGATAGAAGAATAGTCAAACACTTCATGAAAATAGGATATTGTTGTGCAGAAAAGTACCTTCTCGCTGCATCACAAAATGAAGCCTTAAACAAGAAACGTAAAATGTTGCTTCCTTTCTTTTAGACAATGGCTAATGCCTTAGCAAATGCCAATGAACTTCTACAGGGGATTGTCAATATCCCCCTATTGGCTTCCTACTGGGTTTTTTCCCTGAATGCAGTGAACCTGCTTACCATAGAGGCAAGCTGCTACTTGATCCTAGAACTGGATGTCTTTGCTAAATATATTAACTGCATCTTCCCCGGCAGAAATATTCATTCACAGTCAGAATAAAAGCAAATGCACATCTCATTCCTCTGGTTACCAAAAAAATTCCAACTTGGACTGGTAATAAATCACTTAATGAACAGATTCTTTGTTCCTGCTGCATCGTATGTACTAAACTACGACTGCTGAAGCAGTACTTTAGAAATAAAATCACATCCCCACAATTCATGAAAATCAAGAACTTCACATAGAACTCAAGTAAACACGAACTTCTCACATGCAACATATTCAGCAGCCAAAGAAGATTAAAAACATCAACGAAATAGTTAAAACTCAAGCCAAGAGCCAAAGCTCCGTTGGTGTTTGCGGATTCGAGGTAGAGGATTCAAGCCCCATAGCCAAAATTAATCCCCTCCCCCAGTATCATTACTTCAATCAAAAGAGAAAGTGAAAAACTCTACCGTTTAAATGTCCATCGAAGAAAAACAGTATGGAAAAAAAACCAACAGAGCAAAAGCAGATGGAAATGGGATAATTTCGAAAACTACGAAACAGACCTGAAGGAGACAACAGGGCCAACCTCTTCGCAGATTTGAATGAGCTGCTCTTCCGTTGCATCATACGGTATATTCCCAACAAAAACGCAACGATGCTGCTGAGAAGAGGCCATTAATTAACAACAGAAGTATAAGAACCAGAGCAGCTTCAGTTTTTCCCTCGTCTGCATACTTCCTTCCGTGTACCCTTTTTCTCCTTATGCTTATTGCTTCAACCTGCTCCCCTACTTCTCTCTAAATTCTCCGATTGCTAGCAGAACTAGCTTGGGTTTATAAGTTGAAAAGAAAGGATGAAACAAGGACTTCAAGCATTCGATCAAATTTCACTCTTGCCTCGGTCGAACATCGCAAGCTTCTCATGCGTTAAGAATTCAGTTATCGATTCTCCCCCAAAACCCTTTTGACGATCTTCGGACAGCAGTGACAGTAAAATGTTCAGCGCATCCCACTAACTTTCTTTTCCCTAAGCAAAATAAATAAAAATAAAAAGTCACATATTATATAAAATATAATTGTTAGATATTGCCTAGGCGTGACCAGCCCATCCCATATCCAAATCCGGGCCCAAGCACCAATGACCTGAATATGGATATAAAGGGCTATACTGACCGCTTGGGCAACCAGACGATGAAGATTGTGCGAGACAAACAAGAAACAACTTAACAGTGTAATAGATAAGATATTAAATTTCAACAAATAATAGTTACAATCAACCAAATAATGATAATACACACGTCAGATCTAATAACGACCAAATAAATGTCAAATATTAGTGTCTAAACGGCTATCGAATTAATTCAAACGGCGGTTACATATCAAAACTAACGACCGACATTTAATGCACAATTACAAGCAACAGTTCTAAGTTGACCAATTGATTAAAACCATGACTATAAATATAGATTCCTTAACCAAGAATGGTATAAATATTACTCAAACATACAAACGCCAGTAAAAGGCATACTCAAAACGGAGCTCAATTCTCCAAACCCACAAAAATTTGACACTTATCATCCTTCTTTGTTTTCTATTCTTTACCTATGTCTTTTCATTTTGCTAAAAAAGATTATTGATTTAAATATTAAATATCGATAAATAAATTACGTATACCTCAAATCTCTTGTTAAATTATTGTGGTGCACAGAACCAAGGTTTTTAACTACAAAGACCAAACCCACAACCTCTTAGATCGGTCGAAGAATTTGTTCGACTTTCTAATTCTTATAATAATTTATATCTGAGGAATACATTAATGACGTCATCTATGGGAACGTAGTTAAGCCACTCGTTCTCATCACAACCCTAAATCCCTAAAAAAAAAGGGCCTAACTCACCTCCTTGAAGAAATTAAAAATGGTAAATACCATGGCTCATGGTCAAACATGCCTCCCACAAAAGCATATCATATCTTGTGGCCATGGCCCCATTGAGGGTAGCTATGAGGATGTTTTCCAACCGACGAACATAAATGTGGAGTCTTTAGTGACACAAGTTAACAACATATCAAGAATACTCAAATCCTTTTCAGATAAATTGGAGGGACATCCACTTAGAGTACTAGCCTCTAGCTCTCAAACATCCACCTCTAGAAGGAGGAATAAGAGAAAGAAGCCAACGTCCAAAGGGACGCCACGCAGTCAAGGATCTCGGAGGGGCAAGAGACTTCCATTCGAAAAAATTCGTCACGACTCAAAGGCAAACTTAACTTCAAGGACAAGAAAGAAAGTTCCAAGTGGCAAAATCCGCATGCACTTGGGATATAGGGCAATTGTTAGTGTGGGATGAGGCATCATGTAGTAGCTTGCCGAAAAATATCTCCAACAGGCAAGCGCCCCGAATATCAACCAACTACTTAAAAATAATGACTTTTCTCGATACAAAGAGAGTTGCGTGCACCATCGAGATGAAAGAAAGAATCGAACAAAACAATTTCGTGGAAATATGATCGGGCAGTTGACCGAGTTAGGTAAGGCAATGTTCACCAAGAATATCAAAATATATCAACTCCCTCATAATTTCAAAATGCCAACCCTAAAACCCTACAATGGGAGTACTGATCTAATGGATTCTTTGGATCACTTCAAAATACTATTGGGGTTCCAAGGTCTAGAGGACCCTTGCCCTGTACCTTTGCGTCTCATTGACCCTTAAAAAAGATGCACAAATTTAGTTCTATCAGTTAGTACCAAATTCAATTTAATCTTTCTAAGAATTGGCTAATCAATTTTTGTCCCAATTCACTTCCAACTAAAGGAGGAAAAATTATTGCGGTACCTTGTCAGAATATAATAAAGTCTGAATGAAAATCTGAAGCGCTTTCTGGACAAATTCAATCCCAAGGCTTAGGGCATATCCAAATTCACTTACAAGGTGAAGCAGAACTCATTCATAGCCACCATATAGTCATAGGAGTTCTACAAATATTTAGTTCAACAAGAACCTAAGACATTCCTTGAGACTGAAAACATCACCTAGGCATACATTGTAACCGATGAAGCCAAGGAAGCAAAATGGTTAGACCGCGTAGACCATATCCATAATTCGATGTCAACAAGCGAGAAAAAGAGGAATAGCAACAACTCATCCACCTGTAATCCCCAAAAGTAGCCAAGAATTGATCCAGGGGTTAAGAGGGAATACAAATTGTTAACCCTTACCCCGTTAAATGACACCCAGATTAATATTCTGATGCAAATTTAGAATGAGAAATTTTTAAAATGGTTTAAACCCATTAAGAACCTGGAGAGATGGGATCTGTCAAAATAATATTTCTACCATCGATCTCTGGGCCATAATACTAAAAAATGTTGGACTCTATAGGAAGAAATTGGGACTTTTATTCAAAAGGGGTACCTTAATAAATATTTAAAAAACCTAGGATCCGTTCCTAGTAATGCCAGCAATAACAACATGAAGTAGCCCAAGCAACCTCGTAACCGGGTGGCTGTTGTAACGTCACACGTAATAATTCCTTATTATTTTTATTCTATACTAATCTTTATCAATCAATCGCATAAAGGGGACGTAAACTCATTATACACATAATCCAAATAAAGAAAGATACTAGCTAAACTCATACAAAATCTTAATAAGGCATGACTCACTAGTGTCCATCCAAATAAACTTATCATATATTGATATTAAGTACAACATCAAAATTTACCCATATAGTTTACATCAGATATATTTTTTTTCTTTCCTATATTCTTATTACATGATAAATTACAAAATAACATTTCAAAATATCTGCTAAATCTTTTATTCTTCACTCATACTCATCTAGTATGAACTCGTCTGGGTCATTTGAAGGGTTAATAAAATAGCAAACGAGTGAGCCAAATATTAACAATATACAATAAATATAACAAAGATCATAAAATTTTCTTAGTGAAAATATAACAACATATATATATATTATTATAGATTACGAAAAACATGTAAAACTTTGCAGATAATTTTTTCTTTTCTTACTTTTCTGTAGGGAACAGGGCCAGTAGGCATTACCAACTAAATGAGCGATTGATCGATGTTCGGATTGTACTCTATCCACGTAATCTAAAGCTTGGGCTCGTATTACACCCGGGGTAGGTGGATTGTATTCTGTCCACACAATCTAAGGCCGGAGCTCGTATTTGCACCCCGAGATGTGTTGTACATACCTTTATACCCGATAGACGGGGACAAAATTGCCTCAACGATACTGAACTGAATTGAATTATCAGATATCGATATTCCACCAAAATATACTAAAGCTTGCCAGAATGTACTATCTGTCGATTTCTCTTAGTCCAGTTATTTACCTTATTTTAAAATTTCTCATAAAAATTTTATTGTGTATTATAGATGCTGAACTTTCTTTATTCTAAAAGGAAATAATTTTTCTGATAATATGATATAGAGTCCCCATTCGGTATTTACTTTTACAATACAATATGCAATTGCGACAATAATGTCAATTCAATATGATAATTTTACAATTCTAACAGTGATATCCATACTTGCAGTATAATATTTGAGTCTAAAAATACACCTTTTTATACCGAAAAATAACATTTGAACTTGGTATTTGTCGGATTATATTTAATTACCTATTTAATACCCCGAATTTCAGAATTAATATGGCATTTTTCCTTCTTTAAATCTGGTTTTCACATGATGTTACGAGAATAAGTAAAATAGGAATCAAAGTATTGGAACAACAATACTTAAGAGATTAATCAAAAAATACAACAAGGAAAGAAGGCATAGGTACACTTGTCCTTTGATCACTTGACTTGCTAAGTTCTACATTTTCCTTCGGTCACACTAATTTTTCCGATCTTATGTCCCTTTTGTTTGTTCTTCTATTTTCTTACCTTTCTTCCCTTCCCTTACCTCACCTTATAAAGAATTCTCTAGATGTCCAAGAAGCCAACCAAAAGCAATCCTCCTGATCATATTGAGAAGACTTTATCCGGCAAGAAGCAAAAGATAGGAATAGGAAATGATGTCATTAGTTTCAATAATGATGATATAACATATGCAATTATTTTTCATTCAAACCCTATTATTGTATCCATACTCCTTTCAAACGGAATCATTGACTACCAATTAAAAAGAATATTTATTGATAATAAAATTTTTTGTAATATTCTTTACATTGATACGTTCTTTAAACTAGGACTTAAAAAGAACCAGATGCAACCGACCGAGGGTCCCTTATACGAGTTAAACAACAAATCCATACCAATATTAGGGATCATCCAGTTGAAAGTCATGCTAGAAACATACTCTAGAATGGCTTCTCATATGATGACATTTCTGATAGTAGACCTACTCTCAATCTACAATGCTATTTTAAGCCGACTCTACTTGGTTGCCTTCAGAGTAATGACCTTTATCCTACACTTAAAAATAGAGTTCATAACCCCATATGAGGTGGGAGAAATGCAAGGCAATCAAGTCACCTGTAGAAATTGATACTAACTCAAATAGGTTAATTAGTACCAATTCAACCGATCGAAGAATTTAACCTTCGTGATGAGGTCACGCTCCAATAGGGTTAACTTGGTGAATCTTCCTAACAAGTCCCTTTAGATTCGACCAAACCTAATAAATATGTCTACATTGGAAGTTTCCATCTGACAGTTTACAAAAGCGACTAGTGGACTTTCTTCACCAAAACTTAGATGTGTTCGCATAGACATCGGCAAACATGTTGGAGATCCCTATAGAAATAATAGTTTCCAAGTTGAACCTAATCCCAGGATACAAATCAGTTTGACAAAACCAGATAAACTACTCCACAGAGAAGTTCATCACTACGAGGGAGGAAGTTAAGAAACTATTTGATGTAGAATTCATCAGGAAAGTTTATTATCTAAATTGGCTGTTAAACGTCGTTCTTATCAAGAAAAGTAATGGAGGATATACATTGACTTTACTGATGGAGGAAAATGGAGGATATACATTGACTTTACTGATGTAAATAAAGTATTCGAAGGATAGCTTCCCTTTAGTAAAAATTGACCAGTTGGTAGACTCAACATTTGACCACCAATGTTAAACTTCACGGATGCATATTTAAGGTACAATCAGATTCAAATGTGCCCAAAAGATAAGAAAATGATATTATTTATGATCGACTAGGGGACCTATTGTTATAAGGTCCTATTCTTTGGCCTAAAAAATGTGGGGGATAACATATTAGAGGCTGGTCAATAAGATATTCAAAGCCCAAATCGAAAAGAATATATGGAGGTATACGTAGTTAATATGTTTGTCAAAAGTATATTAGCTGACGACCATATTCATGACTTGGCCGAAGTCTTCAAGGTGCTTCGAACACATCAAATAAAACTAAATCCAAGAAAGTGCATCTTCATAGTGACATTAGGAAAATTTCCTAATTTTATTGTTTCACATCAAAGGATCGAGGCTACTTCGAACAAGATCAAAACTATCATGGATGCGGAGCCACCTCTATCTTTGAAGGAGGTTAAGAGACTAATGAGAAGCCTCATTTCTCTCTCTCGGTTCTTGGTGAAATCCACCAAAAAATATCTTTCTTTTTTCAAAACATTGAGAGGAGCCAAAAATAATAGGCTCCAATGGATATAGGAATGTCAGCAGGCATTCCAAGAGCTGAAGAAATACCTAGCGAATTCCCCTCTTTTGACTCGTCCTAAGAAAGGCAAGGAACTTTACCTCTATTTGGCTATCTCAGATGCGGCACTAAGTTCAATCCTAGTCAAAGAGGAGGCTGGCACACAATGACCAGTTTAATATATTAGCAAAATCCTAACAGATATGGAGACTTGGTATTCTCGCGCACAAGAAAGTTGCCTTAGCCCTAATCTACACGGCAAGGAAGTTCCAGCCGTACATCCAAGCGGACAAGATTATTTTCTTGACTAACTAGCCTTTAAAAGAGATCTTGCAAATGCTAGAAATATCCATACATTTGATAAAATGGGCAACTAAATTAGGTTAGTTCGACATAAAATTCAGAGCATGACCACACATAAGGGGTCAAGTTCTAGTGAATTTTATAGTCAAAATGACGACCACGATTCTTGAGATTTTGGAAGGACATGAACGTGGACCAAACAAAGAAGAAACCCCAACATGGACTCTGTATATAGATGGGTCGTCCTCTCAATAAGGGAGTGGTGGTGGCATAGTCATGATAACACTAAATGGGTTTGAAGTAAAATACTCAATGACGTTTATGCTTCAAGCCACCAACAATATGGGCGAGTATAAATCTTTACAGGTCAGGCTCAAGCTAGCAAGGGAATATTTAGCCAAAAATCTGATCATCCACGGTGACTCTAAATTGGTAATAAACCAAGTACTCACTAATTTCGAAGTGTCAAATCCAATTCTAGCAAAGTACCTTAACAATGTAAGAAATCTCCTATTGGCTTTCAATAAAGTGGATTTTTATCACATCCTAAGGGAAGATGACTAAAAGGCTGACCAACTAGCCAAGATGGCAGCGTTCGGAAACCTCAAGCAATATGTTAGAGAGATGAAGAAAATACTCATGAACCCAAGCATAGACGGGTCAGGCGAGATGCTTCTGGTATCAAATGAAACAACTTGGAAGATATTGTACAGAAGATATCTAGAGATGGCTCACTGCCGGATGATTTGACAGAAACTAAATGTAACAAAAAGACGGCCAAATGGTACACCCTTGCAGATGAGAAGTTGCACAAGAGAGGTTATTCCATCCATATATGCAATGCTTGACACCCACTAAAGCCAATTATACTCTATGCGAAGTACATCTCGACATCTATGAGACACATATAAGTGGAAAGAATTTAGCATTCAAGGTCATAAAATGGGGCTACCTTTGGCCGACCTTAATGAAGGATACTATGGAGTTCATAAAAAGACGTAAGAACTATCAAATTTATGGTAAGGTCTCTCATCAACCTCACACCGAACTTCAAACCCTACAATCATATTAGTTGTTCGCATAGTGGGGGCTTGACACATTAGGTCCATTCCCAATCACTATTGGGCAAAGGAAGTCTATTATTATCACGATTGATTACTTCATAAAGTAGGCAAAGGATTCTCTGCTGACTAAAGGATTCTCTGCTGACTAAAATTACCGAGCAGAATACAATGAAATTTGTATGTCAGTACATCATCTATAAGTTTGGGATACCCGAGGTCATAGTGACCAGCAATAGCATTCAATTTATAGAAAAGAGATTCATCAAGTACTGTACAAGTCTCGATATCATATTGGTTCATGCCTCAATTACTTACCCCCAAATAAATGGACAAGTAGGGGTGAACACTCGAACCCAACTATACGGATTGAAGACAAAATAGGAAGATGCAGGGGACTCTTGAACGGATGAGCTCCCATCTGTGCTATGGGCTAACAGATGACCTTGAAGGAGCCAACACATGAGACACCCTTATCTTGTTCTAGGAATCGAGGCTATTATTTTAGTGGAAATCGAACTACCTAGTTTTTGAGTCGAAAGTTTCAACCCCACTCAAACTTCCAACTTGTAAGAGAGAAATTGGACTTATAGTAAGAAGCCGGAGATGTGGCTCGAATATTGACAGTTGTATACCAACAACGAATCTCCGGTACTACAATAAAAGGGTGAAGGTATGACAGTTTCAAATAAACGACTTGGTTTTAAGAAATATGGAAGCGATGGGCAACATTACCGACAATAATAAGCTGTTCTCTAATTGAGAGAAACCATTCCTAACGTTGGTCATTCTCTATAACGATGCGTATAAATTATGCACTCAAAACAGAAAATTAATCCCTAAGATTTAGAATGCTCTTTACCTCAAAAAATATTATTAATGACCCCATACTTATAATAAAAATGTAAGAGGTATGTTTTTGTTCCCTACTTGAATAGTGTTTGTATGTTGTATTTTACCATATTAATAAGATTAGTTGTTATATACATTATCTGCATTCATTGCTCGTTTATATGCTTACATGTAACACTTTGGTCATGACTAACCCTGAGTCAGGTGATCAATTCTTTACACCTTTCCTACTTATACGACCCACACAGTATTTACGATCATAATGCCTGTTGATAAAATCTTATGGCCCTAAGTGAGGTCACGCACCAACTACTTCATAGGCCCGAGGGTAACAAGACCAAGCATTCTATCCTTTTTGAGTAGTCATAACAAAGGTTAAACGATACTAGATAAAACATCATCGCTTGACCGATGAGACCTCAGGAGGTTTTCCAGCAAGAGTGCCATAATACCATTCAACGGGATGGATACCATCAATCGAACATGGTTAATAGACTAAGGTCCAATTAATCCTGGCAACGATGACAAAATCGCCTAGCCAGCAAACAAAAATTTTGCCAAATTGAAGTGCCATGTGAAAAAAACGTCTACAACCATAATCAAAAGATGTAGCGCAAATAAAAC
>JAOVVI020019474.1:0-10104 GCA_028571085.2 Nepenthes alata | reverse complement strand
AAGTATTAATTTTTGCTTAAACAACTTACAAGTTTAGAATAAATCAATAATACATTTGAATGTATCCACCCATCATATTCCCAAAATGTTTAAAAAATGGAACAGTCAATCCATTAGGGTTAGAAGATTTAGAATCAATAATACTAAAAAGAGAGTAACGAATTTTCTCAAAAAAGAAAATAGTTATAAGAAATGAATATTAGAAGTTTTTTAATTTGATAATAAAATAGAATTACAATACTTCCCAACCAGTCCGAGCTGTTGAGAAATAGATGCTGGCAAGACAGTGGAATCAAGAGGAGAATTGATGACAACAATCACACACATAATAGAAAGAGAGAAGAATAAGACATATAATTTTTACGTGAAAATTATCTTCTGAATAAGAGGGAGAAAATCATGGGATATTCAATCTATAAAAAAATCTCATTATATAAATTTTTTGTTAAAAAAATCCTTTGTTATAGAAATTCTCGAAGAATAGAGTATAAGAACAAAACATGATTAATTGTATAACAATGTACATATATACAGATGAGTCTTCTCACCAGGCGACGCTTACTCTGCAAGTTGGTTGCATGTTCTGCAAAGTTTGCTACTTACTCTACAAAGTCGTATTCCTGCTTTGATCTTTACAAATGACCTAATCTGTAGAATTAGTTACAAATTCTAAAAAGTTAACTACATACTTTGTAACATCAGCTGCCTGCACCGGACTTTGCAGGTGACCAGCTTTCTATACAAGTTGCTCTCAGTCATCAGTTAAGCCATCCTCGGCCTTGGCCTTGCATTGGTCTACCATCGGCTTTCGAATTAGCACCCTCAGCGGGTCTTTGCATTATAAATATGGATCGGACTGGCCTCATCATTCTCGCCCAGTGGCACCACTCTGATTGACATTTTAATCTGACTTGACATTATTACTCCGGCCAACACTTCACTCTGTCTCATATCACTATTTTTGCCAGAACTTTGTTATCCGGCCACATTCCAGTAGTACTTCGTCTTAATATTACACCAATGTGTATTCGGTCAAACCTGTTACCTTATTAATCGGATATGAGCCTATACGGAAGTGACTCATATTCCAACGGGAGTATACCCGAGAGGTTTTACAAAAATTATAGAAACAGAAAAAAATTACATTTGACGTGAGACCCTTGTTCTAATACTTGGAATAAGACATCCAGAAAAAGAAAAAAAAAGAGAAAATAAACTAAGAAATAAGAATCTTAACGGACGTAGAACTAGACGACGCGTAGGATTTTTACAAATTATATTAAAAAAGATAAATTTGCGTTGACGTAGACGCATTTGAAGATCTGTTCATATAGTTATTATTAAGAAGGGGAGAGAGTGGGGAAGTCTGACCCCCGGGAGAAGACGAATTAGACGATGGGTTGCACATTTTCCGGACTAAATGCTTTGTACGACGCCGTTAATGGTGGTGGAGATGTGTGGATCAACGATAACAGGTTCAGGATCGTGAGGCAGCTCGGTGAAGGTGGCTTTGCCTATGTTTATCTCGTTAAAGAGGTCATGAACGACTCAGCTTCTGGTGGCCTTGCCAAGAAATCGAAGGACCCTTCTTTCGTCTCTGGTTTGATCCCTCATTCCATTTTCTCTCTACGTTTCTCTGTTATTGCTTTTCTTTCTCTTTTGTTGATAAATTAGTTTGTGGGTAATTTAGTTGTCAAGTCAGGCTGTTGATCTAGTGAGGATATGCATTCCTGTCTACGGTATGAGTTTTTTTTTTTGTGTGGCTGAATTTTGTGGATAGTGTGTTAAGGTCTGTATCATTTTGCTTTTTTGATTGAGATTTGATTGGGGGACGGTGGGGGTTCTTGAAATCCTGATAATTTTTCTGGATTATCTGTATTTTGTAGTCAGAAGTGTCAAATTCAGATCCCTTGTAATACTTGTTGATTGATTCATATATATGTACCTTCAACATTCTGGGTGTGATCAGCTGGCCTTGTTAGTTTGCCATTGTTCATGTCTAATATGATTTGAATTGGGTTATTTTGTAGATGATGACACTTATGCTATGAAGAAAGTGTTGATTCAAAATAATGAACAATTGCAGTTGGTAAAAGAGGAGATCCATGTTTCATCCTTATTCAATCATCCTAATTTGCTCCCACTTCTTGACCATGCTATCATTGCAGTTAAGGTAATCAACTCACCTGCTTTTTGTTTTAATGTTTGTATAACTTGGAAGTTTGCTCTTGTGTAGCAATTGATTTTTTTAATAGTTCTTATAGTGCTGCAAATCTTAGATTTGTTCAGAAGCTAAACCCACTGAATGGCTGCCACAGAGGCAATGCATTCAATTGATATTTCTGCCATAAATTTTTGTTTACTGTGATTTTGCCTTATTAAGGAAGAGCTTCTGGTGTAATCATTTCCTCACTGTTCAGAGATCTTCTAATGAGACAACTTTTCTACATGGCCATGACATTTTTCCCTTTGTACAGCGAGATCAAGATCCCGAAACTCATAAATTTCTGGGAAACTCTATGGGACATTGCCAAGGGATTCTGGAGTGTTCTTTGTGGAAATCTGCATGGATGCTTTAGTGAGAATATGGGAATATCTTCCAGTTTTGGGATATGTTGGTGGTTTCTGAGGTGGCCCCTTTTCCTTGGTGGTTTTGGGCAAGCTTTGTCGCTATAGATTTTTAGAAGAAAGAAGAGTTACAAAAGCTGATTGATATTGCATATCTCTATTGAAAGGGAGCTGTTTGCTCAATTCCCTAGATCATTTTCTGGTCTTTGGAGTTTTTTTTTTTTCATGTTTTTGCCCTTCTCACAGGTAATGGTGGTGTTAGACATCTAAAATGATGGAAAGGAATAGAAAATGAGAGGACATAGGAAGGGAAGGAAATACCTAATTATGTGTTTGTATAAGCTGGGAAGAGACGAAAAAAAGAAGTAGAAATATTATTGTTTATGCCAGCTTGCCCTTAATTGCGGATATGTAAAATGTTGGTACTTCATTGCTCATCAAGTCCTTCAAAATCACTTCACACTTGGAAAATCTTGATTTCTCTCTTCTCTCTCATGGGAGGTCCTTCCTTGTTTGGATTGATGACTGAAAAATCAAACTGTGCAAACAAACTGTATGCTCATATTAGGGTTTACTCATTGTGT
Source organism: Nepenthes alata (assembly GCA_028571085.2). Lineage (NCBI taxonomy): Eukaryota > Viridiplantae > Streptophyta > Magnoliopsida > Caryophyllales > Nepenthaceae > Nepenthes > Nepenthes alata. The sequence goes on along the minus strand of JAOVVI020019474.1, from coordinate 6,952 downwards.
TGGAGAGAACTAGCTATTGATATAAAAACTTAAATTTATGTTTTCAAATAATTGTGCACTTGGGCTGCAGAAGTTGTAATCTTATGACTTTATGAGTTTTTTTTCTAGGCTATTTGGTGACATTAGTTAGTATCTCTGTATCGGATCTCTTCAATCAATAATGTTATTCTTACTTGTTACCCTAGTCTCAGAACATTCTTTTACTGCAGAAGGATGCCAATGTGGTTGGACTTTTTATTACTTTCTCATTCTATTTCCAATTTCCAATTAACTGTCCTAGAATGTTGTTGATATCTTCTTGAATTTGAGTTGTTCGTTAGTAGCTATTTTTTGCCTTTGAGTGGATATGTTGCAATGAAATTGCACCACCATCGGCTGTTTCATGGCATTTGGATTTTTAGCAAAACTCTCTGATTATGTGCTTCTTAAACTGGCCCATCTATTTTGTCTTGAAAATTGTAATACATTTTTTTAACTAAAATATACCACACCATCTCTAGTTGCCATGGAAGTGTTTTCAGTATTGCTGTCTATTGTTGCTTTGCTGAACATTAGATATAAATTTTTTATACACAATCAATGATTTTTTTGTGTTTAACACTTAGACCCTTTATTTTTGTTTTTTTTTGGGGGGTTGATCGGAATAATTCTACTCATTACTTTTACCGAGAAAGAGTTTTATTTATTGAAAGAACTTCTGCACGCCAATCTCAACTTAGAGAAGTGAGCCTTATCCAACTTTGTGTTCATTGGTGCCTAGTTTTGTTGCTCTTGAATCTCTGGGATAATACTACATTTGTTTGCTTTGAATATAAACATCTCACTATGACATAGTAAGGGACAACAGTTTTTTCATTTATTATCATGCTATAGAAAAAAGGTGGGCCAATGCTCGATGCTTTCATACTATGGAATCTAGGAAAGGTTAGATGCATGTAGCCTTAGACCAATAATGTAAAGAGGATATTTCTATAATTTGAATATATGACTTCTAGGTCACAACTAAACAACTTACCATTGTGCAAGTCTCACCCTCGTGCCTAACATGAGAAGTCAAGCTAGAAAAGACAGATCCAATTCTCTAGTTAGAATGATCAATTTGACAATTTAGGGCCATTCGGGATGAATGGTCCCAGATCATCATATTTTTATGGTATGTTCTAACATCTATTTTTCCTGTAATGCTTTCTGGTCTGAAGGAAATATTGTCTATGAAATTTCCATAAGGTCTAATGTCTCTGTCTGTGTGGAAATAGCTGTGTTTAAATCCTCTCTTTCTGTGGGATAATCTGGCTTCATTTTGACAGAGATTCCAGATTGATAGTCTTTTCATATGTTTGCTGCATGTGACTTCTTTATTCTCCCCCGTTTTCTGATGTTACTGTTTTTTGGGTTAATGGATATGGTTTTGTCATATAGGCTACACAAGAAGGATCTTGGAAACATGAAGCATTCTTGTTATTTCCTGTTCATTTGGATGGAACTTTAGTGGACAATGCTAAAGCTATGAAAGTGAAGAAAGAGTTTTTTTCAACATCAGATGTTCTCCAAATATTCCGACAGGTGAATTGATGAAGCATAGTGGACCTGTTTTCTCATCCTATCATAGCAGCTTTCCTTGTGATAATCTGTCCTGAAGAATATATTTCAAATATTGCCCGTTATTACGTTGCCTTGATTTTTGATTCGTTACAAAATGTCTGCAGTATTATGTCAGCTATAATTTGTATAGAATCAGATACAGTGCTATTCCTTTAGTGGCATATCATAAATGGGAGATTTAGTGCACAAGGCTCCAACATTGTTAGCCTTGGTGAGGATTAGATGTGCACAATCTTATCATTATATTATATATGGAATTTTTGTGTTTGAACCTGTGACTTTCAAGTCACAATTTTGTTGAAATATAGGAAATTGGATTCTCATTCTCTTTGCTGTGGATGAACTTAATATACATATTCAAGATGAGAACCCTTGATACTAGTTGGTTGGTGAGATAAGTAGGTGGCCTCTAGACTGTTCAAATAGATGAGTGGTGTAATTCTAAAAAATAATATTACAAACACACAATCTAAGTTTGATATAATTAGAGCATAAAGAATATACAATGAATGAATGATATTTAAGATTGTTTTGTAATAACAATTGTTGTTAAATGATGCACTTGTGTGGAAAAGTGTTTTCCTTGTGGTAAGAGGTGATAGGATAGAGAATAGGCCTACAAGAGAATAGTGGTTTTGTAAAAGAAGAGTTGACTAGTTAAGCCTTTTTGCATATTTGGGAAGTACTAATTTTGAATTTCAATTATATAATTTGCATGCATTGCATTATGCACCCGAAAAAGTCCAACTCACAGGAAAGAAAATTCTGGTGCTGCAGCTTTGTGGAGGACTGAAGCATATGCACAGTTTCGACCCTCCGTATGCACATAATGACGTGAAACCTGGAAATGTTCTGATCACACACAGGAAAGGACAATCTCCTCTTGCCATATTGATGGATTTTGGAAGTGCTCGCCCAGCTCGGAAGCAAATTCGTTCTCGTTCTGAGGCTCTGCAGTTGCAGGTGCTTGCATTTTTTTCTCATCAGTTTATATTCCTGAAAATGGATATGCTCTATTTATCTCGTATATGGGTCATGGAATCATTGATTAATTCTTGAGTTGGAGATGCTGATTCTTTAATCTGCTTTATCCCTTCTAACAAGTTTAGTAGATTAACTACAAACGTGATTTATTTTTTGTGAGGAAGATTTGGACACTCTATAACGAGTAGTTTTCTGGTCATTGGAGTCTCATTATCTCAAGATCTTGAAATTCTATGCTATTGTGTCATTAATGAAACATTGCAAGTAATTGCAAATGTACTTAGTGAAGTATAAAACTTCATGGACTGCTCTAGGTATTTTAGTGAACCTGAGGAAGCACAATCTTGAAAGCATTGAAGAATACTCCAGTAGCTCGAACTTGAGATTTTAAAGTGGTCTTTGGTTCAAGGAGAAGAGTTTGAGGTGCTCATAGAATTGGGGAGGGCTATCCCTGTTATTTTATCCAAGGCACAGTAGCACCCTACCAAACTATGGTGGATGCCGGCCATCTACTTCTTAGTTATATTCTATTAACAATGATGGTCCCCAGTATAAATGATGAATTTTCTACCTAGTTACTTTGGAAGAAAAATTGAGCATTATGATTGACATCCTTGACTCTGTCATACGAAGGAATCTTTTGACAATTGACAGTAAACTAGGAATCCAAATTTTCTCAACTTCTCTATTTTTTCCAAGTTTTATTCTTATCTTATATTGTTCCCAATTTATTTGAACTTTTTTGCTAGTACTACCTTAATTCTAGGTAAAATTTCTGGTCAAATTGACAACATTTCAAGTCATATGACATCATGCATGTGATTTCAGAAAACTCTGGAAGTGTATAGAAACAAATGTATAGGTCTATTTAGAATTTGTTTTTACACCACATTCCCATGTGTACATTTGACACCGAAATATAATGAATAGAACTTTTTTGCATAAATAAAATCTGTACTAAAATATGAATTCGAGAACAATATTTGAAAAAGAGAAAAGTTGGGAATATTTTGACTTTTTCCACATTAACTTGGGTCTGTTTTTACCACAGCAATCATTCCTCTCATTATGGTATGGAAACTTGGAGGTATTTTCAACATAAATTGATCATCTTGTAAATGCTTCTAGTTGATTAGGCTTAAAGCACAACCCTTCAATTTGAATACAAATTTAAAGCTGAATACTTTATTAAAGATTGGCTGAATTTCATGTAATGAGAAACCAAGATTTTTATGTGATAAATCAAAGAGAGGAAAGCTCTGAGACTGTCAAAATATAAATATAAATATTAATATTAATATCTTATTAGAGATTGATTAAATTACATAAAATGTAAACCTAGACCCCTATATATAGGCTAAAGTAGATTGCACCAATTTCAAAATTAATATATCAATGGTCTTATCTCTAAGATCTTGAACCTATCTAAATATTTGTGATGATATAAGATTTATTCTAATCTTATTGCAACAATATATTTGTATGCTACATAAACCATGAAAAGAGTAGCTCTTGCAAGTGCTCAGCTGCTTTGGCCGCAGCTGAGACAGATCAGTACAGGAGAGTTTTCATCTTTGATAGCAACTTCTGAGGCCTTGTGATCCACAAATGAAAAAGGTGAAAAAAAAAAAAGAATAAAGCATGAACCTCATAAAGTTTTTGAAGATGACTAAACCGAAGTTTTTGGGAAGATTAAATGTATTCACACTCATCTTATGTTTGTAACTTTTTTGTCTTGTTGACATAAAGGGTGAGTCTTGTTGTGAATGTATGTTTGCTCTATTGTGAGCTAAAAGATACTGTTCAAATTTGGATAACAGTCTCTCTCAGATGTAGGAGAAGGTTGCATATATCACAAACTTCTTAGACTCCACCATGTGAGAGGCTCATGCACTTGGCTGCTATTTTTTTCTGCAAAATGTGGTACAAGAAACTGCCACTAATGCTTCCATCCATGAGGGAATTTGTTATGGGACTCATCGAAACACCCTCGGAAGCGTCACCGCCACGTCAACCGCCTACTACCAGAAGAAGTACTCGGGCCACCTAGCCTCCCTTTAAATTTCGTGACTACATTTAATTCTGTTTTCCTTTCCTTGCACGTGAACCCATTCTGTTTTTTTCTGCTTTTTTTTCTGGTTCTGTTTTTCTTGTTTCCCTTCTGTTTTCTTCACATGTTTTTCGGTTATAATTGTTGCCCTTCTGTTTTGTTCCATGTGCAGCATGATTGGGCCACGGGTACCTGCCCAACACTATAGATATAAGCCCGCCACTGTGTTAATTGGGGGCATGAATAGAGACTCCCGAATCTTCTATCCCTCTCTGTGTGTTCTGTGCATCTTGCTCCATTTTTCCCTCTCTGTCTGCTCGAATCCCCTTTTCCCCAATTCCCCTCTTCCTCCTTTCTTCTCCCTTGTTCCTCCAAAACTGCTGTCAGCAGCCGATGCTAACTCATCAATTGGTGCTCTCATTGAGACATGACAGAGGGAATGACGACGCGTTACAAAGCCCTCAAAGACTTCATTGTCGGCATTTTGAAAGATATGAAGGAAGTGGTTGCGACTGTATTGCAACATGGAGAAGGTTTCGCCTCTAATACTTCTGCTACTAAGCACATACAAAAATCCCGCTCTGAAATTTTGACTCGATTCGACAAACAAACCCTACAACCAGTGAATCCGCCATTGCTTCCTACCCCAGATAGTTTCTGGCAACTTCTCCTGCAATTTCCCACCAGCCGTCTCATACCCTACCTCTCTTACCACATGCAACACCTGATTTCCCACTCGTTGCCCTTGTTCATTTACCCAAGCTCGAAATCCCATTTTTCTCTTGGGATAACATGCTTGGCTGGATTTTTTAGATTGAACATTTCTTCCATTACCATGGAACTCCACCAGAGCAAAAATTGACCATCGCTGCATTTTACATAACTGGCTCTATACTCCAATGGTATCAATGGATGCATTCAACCCGACAACGTTTCACTTGGGAACTTTTTTCTCATGATCTGGAGCCTCGATTCGGGCTGTCCACTTACTCAAACCCTGAATCCATTCTCTACAAGTTCCGTCAAACCTCTACTGTCACCGCCTACATGACAGAGTTCAAGGCACTCTTTACTTAAACTACTGGTCTTACTACTGCCAGTCTATTAAATTGTTTTATTTCAAGCTTACGGGATGTTATACGACGAGAGCTCTTGCTGCTGAAACCTATATCTTTGTCGGAGGCTATCAGCATGGCTAAGTTAGTGGAGGAAAAATTTGATACAGGGCATTCCACTGTCCATCGCTCACCAACTTCCAAATAGCTAGTTCATACCCTGGCAGCGCTGCCACGGTCTTCTTCTTCTTCCGGCCTTCCTCTAAGATTACCCATAAAGAAACTCACTTCTGCTGAAATGGTGTCTCATCATGACCGTGGATTGTGTTTCAATTGTGATGAAAAATTTACACTAGGGCATCACTGTAACCCTCCACAGTTCCTGTGTATGCTGGTAGATGAAGAAGGCACCACCCCGGGGATGATACCGCTAATTGAGGACGACTCCCTTGTCCAGGAACATCCGACAGTAAGTCCTCATGACATGGGGTCCTTTCCTTCAACACCGGTTGCCACTCCTACCATTTCTCTTCATGTTCTGGAAGGTCATTTTGTCCCTTCCACATTGCACCTACAAGGCCAAGTATTCGGACAATCGGTGGTCATCTTAGTGGATAGTGAGCTTACAATTTCCTTCAAACTCAGCTGGCTAAAAATCTAGGGTTGATCATCAAACCTTCCCAGCATCTTAAATGTCACGGTTGGTAATGGGGATTCCTTGCATTGTGAAGGCATATGCTCCAATGTCCTTGTTAATTCGGACTAGTCAAAGTTTTAGGTGGACCTTTACTTATTATCGATCTATGGGGCAGATGTGGTGTTTGGGTGTAGTGGCTGGCCACCATTGGTTCTATGTTGTTTGATTATAAGGTCTTATGAATGAGTTTCGACTATGTTGGAACTCAACTCACTTTACATGGGCTCCAATTGGCCACCATCTCCACCATGACATTGGGACAGCCGAGACGCAGTGAGATGACCAATTATGCAGCCACCTATTTTCAATTAACAGTCACACTTGTTTTGGACCCTCCACTGGAAACCAATTCCTCTCTATTTCCTTCTTCTAATCATTTACCTTCTAATATTTCCCCTGCTATAGTTGCAACTCTTTGTCGCCTTCTCTTCGCATTTGCCGATATTTTTCTTAGTTCCACATGGGTTTCCATCACACTGTTCCACCAATCACCGCATTCCTCTAAAACCAAACACCGAGCTAGTAAACGTAAAGCCCTACTAGTACCCCCACTTCCAGAAAGCA
>JAOVVI020019472.1:0-10104 GCA_028571085.2 Nepenthes alata | reverse complement strand
TGCAAAAGATTAATACTCACCATAATTTGTGGAAGCAATTTGTTCTAGTATTATCCAAAAATATTAGTATGACATACAATAGAAGTTTTATAGTACATATTCTAACTCAGTACATCAAAATTCTCAACATTCCTAATACATTGTCAAACTACCAAGCAAATTTAAAAGTTTCATCTTTACTCTAGATCGATTGGCTTCAACTCATGTAGAATATCTGAAGGGCAGCAAAATAGTAAAACAATGAGCCAATATTCAGTTAGATATAATATATACAAGGATATGTATGTTTGTACTGAAAATATGTCGTCATAAGGTATAGTAGTTAGAATACATACAAAATATAAAACGTGATAAAAAATATTTTCCTGATACATTTAACTTCCTTTACCTTATTTTTTTATTGTATACATTTAAAGTTTACTTATCTTGAGAGATTAGGGCTAGTAGGCCTTACTAGTTACGGAGTGGTTAATCAAAAAAAAGATTGTGTTACTCCACACAATCTAAGGCTTAACCTCATTTTACACCCTGAGGTGGGTGTATTGTATATGTCCCTACAATATAAGGCCTTAACCTCTCTTTATACCTCGAGATGGGTGGTACTACCTTTATACCTGATAGACGGGACCTGAAGCCGTCTTACAGCTCTTAGGACAATTCTTCAATTTTTTACTATAATATCCTAAGGCATGCCAAGAAATATTATCCTCTGAATAGATCATTGGACAAGTTTCCTATTTCTTTTTAAAACTTTTTATGAAAACTCTACACTTATTCTTAATACTTTTTCTTAGTTTTCTTTACTTTGAAAGGAATTAAATGAACATCTTAATACTTTACTAAAGCTTCCATTAAACTTTCATGAATAGAGCTTAGCAGATAAATATTCAAATATAATAAAACATCAAAGCCTTGTAATGCATATACTGAAATTTCAAATGCATGCTGAAAATTAGATTTCATACCTGATGTGTCTTAGTTTAATTGGTTGCTGATTTATTATTTGATTCAATAGTTGATTCAGCTTACTGCAGATGAAAAAAATTTAATGTCAATGTATGATGTTAGGTCAGTTTGAGTCCGGTTCAAACCGGTTTACTATCCTATTCATGAGCTGGAATTTCCAGCTTACTTGGATCAGTTTAATCTTGGTTTTGAGGCCCGATTTAATGGTTAATTTAAATCCAATTTTTCAAATTGGCACTCCCACTTCACCTTGGTTTATTTAGCTTTAGATTCAGCTAATTTAGAGGCTAGTTTGGCTCGGTTTAGAAGTTATAAAATCAGCATCAACATATATACATTCAGCAGGTTCGGTTACTGTTTGGAAGCCCGGTTCAGTGGCCGGTTCGAGGTAATTCTTGCCATCGATAAATAGGTTGATAGTTCAACCTTTATTCATGATAATCTGGCTGGGTCAGTCGCTGGTTCAATTAGTTCGGGGCCAGCTCAATCTGTTTTTTCCAAGCTGCCAAATTCAACATTGTGGATGCTGAAGCCGGTTTAGGGATGAATTTAGGGTCAAGTTCAGTGGTAAATTTAAATCCAATTTTACAGCTTAATACTTCAACTTTATCTCATAATACTTGGGCAAATGTGGCTGCCAGTTCATCCGATTTGTGGTCTGGTTCAAGGCCGATTTAGTGACTGAATTTTAGCACTAACCTGGATATAGTTCAGCAAGATACTTGCTATTTAGAAGTCCGGTTCATATACCGGTTCAAGGTATTTTTGGCAGCTATTTGATTGGTTGATATTTCAACCTTAGGATTTGATGACTTGGCCGGATCGGCTGCTGGTTCAACGGGTTTATAACTGGTTTGGTTCATTTTCCTAGACTGCTAGATTTAGCATCAGCAAGGATATTGATGTCGATTTTGTTGCTAATTTCGGGCACAGTTCAGTAGCTAATTCAGGTCCAATTTTACGGGTTGTCACTTTAATATCACCACAAGATAATTAGGCTAATATGGTTGCCGGTTCAGCTGGTTTAAGGCTCGGTTTGGGCCCGATTCTGGGACTGCAACTTAGCATCAGCATGGATGCAGGGATTGGTTCTACTGCTTATTAGGAGATTCAGTTCAATGCTCCATTTAGCCTATTTTCATGAGCCGAATTTACACAATGTTAATAAGGGACTAAGCTAGTTGGTTACTAATTTGGGGCTGATTTGATGGTTGAATGGTGGCTGGTTCAGTTGATTTTTAATAGCCGGTTTAGCCTATTGAAGTTCCAGATTGGGCCTTCAATATTCAGTGGCCAAATTTCCGCCTATCAAATTAATTTCTATTCAATATAAACAGATGAAATATTAGCAGTAGCTTAGTAAAATAAGGAATCAAGTATTGAAACAACAATACTTGGAGAAAAACAACAAAAAAGAACACCAAAGCAAGAAGGAATAAGGTACACTTGCCCACAATTTTGCTGAATTTCTTCCCTTCATTTTCCTGCCTTCCAGTTTCACTCCCTCTCGTTTTTCCTTCACTGCTTTTGGGTCTTCCTTCTCTCCTTTTTCCTTATTTACTATACTTAATTTATTTAAGGAGAATTTTAGCTGACTCACCCATGTTTAAATGTGCAGCTGCCACCTCTCTTAATTCCTCCAGAATTTTGAGCTGTGCTGTCCTAAAATCTGGCTCCAAAATAAGCTGATTCATTCCCTAATTTGCTGAGCTGTTGCCTTATCTGCTGCTGAACTTATCTGCTGGATTTCTGCTGATGCAGCTGCTTGCTGTGAACCCTTTGTATTTGCTGAATTTTGAATTCAGCTGCCGTGTGTCATGCTACTGATTTGTTGTAGCTATGGGCCCTTTTTCTTGCTGTATTTTGCTAAATTAGTGTATATGTATATTGCTACCTAGAGCCCGGCTAAGATAGATAGTTGCCCGGTTAGTATTTAGCCCATCAAATTTAATTTGGTTGCTTATTAGTTGAGAATTTAACATCCAAGCTAACTTCTTGCTATCTTAAGAACAATTCTGTTGGTAACCGGTTGAAATTTCGGTGGCCCAATTATCATTTTATTAACCGTAATTGAATTGATTGTTAATCGGGTCTATTGAATATTTTTTTGTGTTACCATTGTGTCTCGAGGTAAACCTATGGCTTCCAAATTTATAACATAATCAATATATTGAATCTTGGTTTTTATCGAAATCCTTAGGCTAGTAGAAGTCTTCAAGTCTATATATTTTAATTTCAATATTTAGTAGTTTCACGATGTCAGATTCTTCAATCAAAATTTCTCTGCTTCCTTTGACTTTGATTAATTATAATTTACTTGATCAGGAAATCTCAGGCCTTGCACTTTACATTAGATTACCAGTTGCTGAGTTTCATGGATGCCCACATGGGATATAACCAAGTTCGTATGGAACCTTGAGATGAGGAGATTACTTCGTTCACGATAGCACAAGACACCTATTGCTATATAGTGATATAATTTGGTCTGAAAAATGTCAAAGTGACCTACTAAAGGTCCATAAATAAGATGTTCTAGTGACAGGTTGACAACAACATGGAGGTCTATATGAATAACATATTAGTCAAAAGAATAGAAGTCAACAACCAATATAATGACCTAGCAGAGACATTTGATATTCTTAGGACTTACTAGATGAAGTCAAATCCAACTAAATATATGTTTGGGTTCACATTGGGTAAATTCTTGGGCTTTTAACATTTCTCAGCATCACACTAAAGTCAACTTGGCAAAAATCAATGCCCTCATAGATAGAGAATTGCCCAAGATGGTTAAAAACATCCAGGGGAACATCAAACATCTGTCAACATTGTTACAATTCATGAACAAGCAAACTAAAAAATATCCTCCATTCTTTATGGCTCTAAGAGGGATAAGACAAATGAATTTTGATGGATAGATGAATGATACTAGGCCTTCTAGGAGTCAAAGGAGTACTTGGTGCATCTACTCTACTCACCTGCCTAAAGGATGGTGAAGACTTGTATTTATACTCAGCTATATATAGCTTGGCTTTGAGCATCGTCCTGGTCAAGGATGAGTCAAGAATCTAGAGGCTGGTAATATTACCAACATTTTGGTTGACTCAAAATTAGATAAATTCATACTGAAAAGATTGCCCTAACCCTAGTATTTATAACAAGAAAGTTTAGACCCTATTTCAAAGTACGTAGGATGGTGTTCTTGATTGATCAACCTCTCAAGAGAATCCTTTAGAAGCCGCAAAAACTAGGTTGTTTGATTGAGTGGTCCATTAAATTGGGAAAAAGCCTTGCATGTAGATGAGGCATCAAGTCAAACAAGTAGCAGAGTAGGGTGGATTATAACCTCTCCTAAAGGCATAGAGCTCAAATATTCTATCACATTTGAGTTCCCATTTACTAATAATGTTACCAAATATTAAGCTCTATTAATTGATTTGAAACTAGCAAAAGATTACTCCATTAAAAGCATCACCATTTACATTAACTCTGAGCTAATGGTTAATAAGGTATTAGCCAACTTTGAGACTAACAACAATAACTAGCCAAATACCTTTCAAAGGGATGGAACCTCCTGTCAAACCTTGATAAATATGAGATCATCGATATTTCGTAGGAAGATAACTAGGAGACTGATTGCCTCTCTAGGATAGCCACATTAAGCTACCTAGAAAAATAAGCTAGGGATATGCAAGAAATTTTGCCAAAGCTAAGCACTGAGGAATAGGATGAAATTCTTCATAGTAACAGAGAAGACAACTTGGATAAGTAAATAAGAAAGACTAGGGGCTAATACATGATCATTAATAGATCGTTATACCGAAGAGGTTATTTTGTACCCTACATGCTTTGCTTAGCCCAACAAAGGCCGACTATGCCCTATGAGTGGTACATCTTGGAATTTGCGGAGGGCATATAAGGAGAAAAAAACTTATTTTCAAAATTATGAGTTAAGGATACTATTGACCAATAATGAAAAGGGATGCTATGAGGTTTATTAAGAAATGTAATAGTAGCTAGATCCATGGAAACATCTTAACATAATGATTTATAGAGCTCACAACATTGCAAACTCCTTGGCCCTTTGCATAGTGAGGGTTGGAAATATTAGGATCTTTCCTTGTGTTGATTGGATAGTGAAAGTTTATTATTGTAGGCATCGAATACTTTACAAAATGGGAAAAAGCATATTCGCTAGCTAAGATTATTAAACAAAATGTAATCAAAATCCTATATTTGTATATGCATTTGAAATTTCCAATGTTGTGGTGACGGATAATGGTACCCAATTCTTCCACAATAGGTTTGTGAGGTATTGTCAAGGATTCAAAATCTATTTGGTCCATACTTAGGCCTTATACAACCGAACAAACAGATAGACCGAAATGATCAACTAAATGATAGTCAATGAGTTCAAAACAAAGCTAGACAAGATCGGAGAAGCATCGGTGAAAGGTTCTCCCCTCAATACTTTTAGCATATTAGATGACACCTCGAGAAATAACTTTGGAAACCTCATTCAGCTTGCACTTTGGGACAAAGGCCATTATCCTAGTAGAGATAGGTCTCCCTAGTTGCAAGGTGATAAACTCTGATTCCAAACAAACCTTCCTACTATAAAGGCAAAATTTGGATCTCTTAAAGGAAGCTTGAAGTGTGGCATAGATTCAAGCTATAGCGTATCAACAAAGGGTTGCCTACTATAATTGAAAAGTGAGTGTTTGAAGTCCACGGCCTAATACTAAGGAATATTAATTTCACTATAAAACTATTACAATGTCATAAGTTATCCCCAATTTGAGAAAGATCGCTTCTTATCTTAGTAATATTCTAGAACAGGAAGAGTAAACTATACACTTAAGATTTTTTGTATTATTTTTTATAATATTTTAAATAATAATTTTATTATTTTTTATTTAAATTATATATTTTTTTAATTTTGAATGGTGAATTGTTCCACACAAGATGTGCATATCATATTATTATTTTTTATATTAAAGATGTTTTATACTTTATTTATTCTTATGTGAAAAAATAAAGAATATTATTCTATTTATTAGAATATCTTCCTTTTGAAAGTAATAAATTAAGATGTTGTGTAGATAAAATAACTTGAGTTATAAGAAGATGATAATCGATTGCCTAATAAGAAAGAACCCGACGTATTGAATGGTGGAGATTGTGTATATTTTTATTTTGTTTTAACCATCTTTCACAATGATAATATCCCAACGGTTGAGCTGATTAAGGATATTAATTAAAAAATAGTTAAAATGATTAAATATTTTTTAAAAATAGTTTATTTTGCTACAAACAAAATTGCATATATATATTACACCACCAAAATTTTACCATTAAGTCAATTGTTAATAATTACTAATATCATTGCATTTTTTTGAGACAATTGTAATTTTTACCAAACAATTTTGATGGTAGATGTAAATATATTATATAAAACTTTTTAAAAAATAATTTGAAGTAAAGATTAAAAATACTAAAAATGCAAATTCACTAATTGTAATATCCCGAATATTTTTATCTGATTTAATTAGATTTATTTATTTTTGGATAATTTGGGTATGATAAAAATTAATTAAATATTATAAAAATTTTAAAAAATATTTAAAATTGTTGGACTGGCGAACGGGATGCGCTTGTTGGATCGCCCGAGTATCGATGTGAATAATAACGATAAACATGGAGGCAGAAGGGAAATCAGGGGAAAAGAGGGAGCTTGGGCGAGGGTTTTTCGGAGAGAAAGAGAAAGCGGGAGAGGAGGAGAATGGCGTCGGCGGAGGCGGTGCACGGACCGGTGGTGGCTGGTGACCACCATGCGTGGCGGTGGCCTGCTAGCATGGCTGGTGGAGCGGCGGCAGCAGCCGCGGGAGCTAGCGAGAAGAGGAATCATGCGAAGGAGAAGAGGAAATGGAGGTCTCTGAATCCGATTCCGACTTTGAGCTACTTGGAAAATTTTTAGACCCGGTCGAGGCAAGTGTATCCTAACTATTTATTTTTTATTTTTTTTTATAGATTTTAGTTTACTAAAAAATATCTCTCTTTTGAAATTTGTATATAATACCATATATGTTTTATTTTTCTCATGATATTATGAATACATGCATGATTTAGTGTAAATGGTGCGGTCATTTTTAGTGTAAATATTGCGTATCGCGTTCGAATACCCTTCCAGGTATTGTTCATCTGAGCCATAACCTAAAAAATACAGAAAATAAATATGAAAAAAAATAAAAGGGAGATATGGATATATTATATTGTGAAGTCCTTAAGCTAATGGATGTATTAATTATATTATTATTAAAGTTAGACTGTCAAATGTTACTGAAAAATGACTGAAGGATTAAAAGATTAAAGGAAATGGCCTCAAGTATTAATTGATGAATGAGAATAAATTTTTTAAGAAATAAGAATTAAAGAATAAGTAAAAACAATAAGAAAACTAGACCAAAGATCGTTCAGCAGGTAACCATCTTTGGCCGGCCATGAATATCGTGGTGGAGACCCTAGGACACCTTGGCCACGTGTCCTGGCTACTTATGGGAAGTAGATGATATTTCTGGTAAGCCTTAGAAAGTTACAGTGGTAATCAAGGATAACTCCGTCCATGGAGTAATACGTGGCCCGCTGTCCTTGAGGTGTTGTACGAGGAGGACAAAACCCAAGAACTCACCATGAACCTACCCAAGAACCCCCATGAACCCACCAAGAATATGAATGAATGGTCCTCATGATGAGGGCACATGATATGAAGGAAAGACCCATGAAATGAATGGAATGTCCTCGCGAGGCGGACACATAAAATGAACCATGCATGCAAGAACAAGAACTAAGGCATTTGATTGCGTGGATTGAATATAATCTGTACTCGATTATTCGCTCTATCTGCTAATAGGGTCTATTATCCCTGATCCTTCAAGATAAATAAAAGTTAAATGGGAGGAAAACAAGTCAAAGAAAGAATCAAACAAACATAAGGAAGATTCGATTACATTTCATAAAGTGTGCATTACTTTATATCTTGCATTATTTGCACTATTTCTTGCATTTTGTTTTTCGCTCTTTTTTGAGTTTCTTGCTCACCCCTCTATTGTTTACTCCCCCCAGATATCCCCGATGAGCTAATTTCTAACAAAAAGGAGTGAAGATAGAGATTATTTGTAGGAAAAGTTAATTTTTGAAGACTAGTGTTTAGTAGTTGTGTTAATGTATGTGTATGTACGATTCATGTTTTGACTAAATATTGTAAACCTACGACATGATATGGATGTATATGATACTATTGACATAACTATGCTTCTGCAGGTATGTTTTTGGGTTATGCAGGTTAGACGGCACCTCTCTTGATCCAATATAGTAACTAAGACTACAATATCGGATTGTGATCCTATGAAGGAATGATGATTGTTCTTTATGGAGGTGTAGTGATGGGTTTTTTCATATTTACGGATGTGCTGAGAATGTGAAAGGGTTGAAATTTTATTTTTTTGATATTTGACTATTATGTACAGGTTATTATTGACAGGTTATATTTTTGATTTTTGTCTAGATGTAGAAGAAACTCTGCCAAAATTTCTGTTAATTTTTATTTTATTTATTGGGGTGTTTGTATTTGATTAAGCAAGAGCGATTAACGGAGGGTCTTTTAATGATAGGACCCATTATGTTACAAATGATATCAGAGAAAAGAGATGTCTTAGGTTTTGATCTGAATTGTATGCGGAAGCTTAAAAATGATTAAAATTGAATGATTAAGTAAATGAAAGCATGGGATGTTCAAGTTGAACAGGGAAGTTTTGGGTGTTCTTGTTTACATAAGTTAGATCAGAATTCATTGGGATTTAGCGTTTAAGTTGACTGATGTTGATTGCAGGCCTAGATCGATCGATTTGGATTTAAGGATTTAGGTTAGTCTATTCTAAGATGAGATAAGATGAAGTAGTTAGGGTTAAATGGAATGTTTAGGTTCTAACCTTAAGGATTTTTTTTATCTTAAAATGTGTAGATTCAGACCCCTCCCTATAATCTAAATTATTTGAGGATTAATGAATATTGTGATGATTGTGGATATGGAAATTGCATGACTACTAGATAAGGGCCTTCCTTGGGGTATTGGTCGACTGTGAGGTTGAGAAGGCGAAGAAGTTACTGGAAGGCACCTTAGGAATTTGAATTAAATCAATGTCGAGCTAGTGTTGAATGTGATAGTACCTAATTAAGGTCAAAATAGTTGGTTTTAGCACAAAGTTTCAATTGATAGGCTCTGGGTTAAGGTCCCCAGGGTGTTGTGGTGATCCACTGTTTGGACGGAAGTAAGTTAATGATGTCTCCTAACAAATAGAAAATGAAGCTGACTTGGGTAATTGATTTAAAGAAATATTAAATTTAATATTTTGAGATAAGTAGAATGATAAATAAAGGATTTTGGGAGGTGTTTGCAGTGACTTGTAGAAATTTTAATAGTGCTATTTGAGTCTTGTAAGCTTGTTGGCGTTCTGTGAAAAATTATGGGATAGATCTTCCGGCTATGTATAGAGTAATTTTGTGATGGTTTCATCGAGGAGAATTTTAGAAGCCTAAGGCGTGATTAGTTTTGCTTAAGGATAGTACCCTGAATTAGAAAGAAAAAGTTATTGTATACTCAACTGGGGAAAAAGTGTAAGTTCGGGACATAGTAGATTGGGGTTGAATATGGTTTTGTAGCTATTCAATGATGGCTTTTTAGGAAGAAACGATTGATGTTGAAATGGCATATGAACTTCTTGGGTTAATCAAATCTAATAAACGATATGGCAAACGTAGAACCGTGAGACGTTTGGCTTAGGAATGATCTGTATTCATAAGGATGGGATCTGTGAAAATAACTTTCGAGGAAGTAAAGATAAATTGTTGTCCGTTTTGATTGGGTTGACCCCTAATGTGTCTAGTTAGATGTAATGTTTTTTAGAAAGATAGAAGTATGTTAATCTCGCACTGCAATAGGAGTCCTACCCTCATTATAAGTGGGGAAGGAGATTATGATGAAGTTATTTCACTCATAAGTTAAAACTAACTAATGAAGTTCTTACTTTGAGGAGATTATAGGTGACATCTCATGATTTTGGAAGTTTGTGAAGATGAATC
>JAOVVI020019471.1:0-10105 GCA_028571085.2 Nepenthes alata | reverse complement strand
CAGCTCGTGGGCCCGTTTTCTCACTGGGCCGCCAAAAAGCGTTGACTGGCCTTCTTGGGCTTTCGTTGACCTCTTTCTGGGCCAACCCATTATTTGTGTACCCATCAGAAACTATTAAATAACATTTAATACCAATAAACCACTAAGTTAAACTCTTCATATCAGCTCAATTCCTCAATCCTACTCATTTGGTAAGGATTCGTACATCTCATCTGAGGAAATTAGTAGAAATAGTAATGAGTAAATCAAGAGTTTAATAATGCATTATATAACAATAAATATATTCATATCTTTGCACTAAAAACATAATGGAAGGATCAATGCATTGAGATTCAATGATATGCCATAAATTTTCATAACAATGCATGTTCAATTTGATATAGATTTTTCAGCTTATTCTTTTCATAATTCTTCTTAATTTTAACCGTCAAAATATGCTTAATCTTTGTTTTCTTTAGAGACCAATGTCAGTTAGCCTTACCAATTAAATGAACAGATAATTAAAGATCGACTTATATATATTTTCACATAGGCAGAGACTATACGGTCATATTCAAGATTTAGATGTGGGCTGTCTACATATCAATCTATAGATAGAGCCAAACGTCGCTTTTTAACCCCACGAATGATAAAGTGAGATATCAATATATCATTACAATATATTAAAGCATGTTATAATATATTACCCGCTGAATATAATCTATTGTTCAATATTTAACTTAGAAAAACTTTACACTTAACTTTTTAATTCTTGATTCTCACCATTTTAAAAAACGAATCATAATTTTTTAATATAATTGTAAAGTTTTCTTTCAGAATTTCATAATTTCATTCCCATGATTTTATAGGAACTTAATCATATCATTATTGAAGGTATAAAAAATTCTAAACAATTTCAAAATACAACAATATGCAAAAATTCAGTAAGAGTTTGCAAATTCAGCATGTGTCTTAATTTTTAGACCTTAAATGCCAACATATATACAATTTTCCAACTTCTATAAAATATATACTTGATAATTTAGAACCTATATAAGCTACAGTACAAACTTAGAGCATGGACTTTAGTAAGATTATATAAAAATGCAGCAAAAGTCAATAATATGAACCAATTCTACAATATCAGCTTTTATATACTTCACTTGCAGCACTTATTTCTCTAAATTCTTAAAACATGTAGCTTATCTTATAAGTCCAGAATATACTATGGCATGAGATATGAAATTTATCACATGTAAGATCATTAAATCATGAATTGAAGACATGCATGGAGCTAAAGAACAATATTTAGGACATATGTACTAATATATGAACATGGGTAGAAATTTTACATAAACTTACTGCAAAATTATGGAAACTTTACATGCATACTTAGTATGGACAATATAACTTTAAAATTTGTGACATAGTTGAGCAATGGAATAATAATTACTCATAGAAGTAGAAAAATAATAGCAATAAAGGAAAGAGAGTATAGAGGACACTTATTTGTCTTGGATTTACTAAATTTCTAACTTAAATCACTTCAAATTCGAGTTCCTTGGCTTCCGCATTCTCCTTCTATCTCTTCTCTGGTTTTGGTTGGAGAAAATGATAGAATTCAATTTGGGGGTTATATTTATAGCAAACTGGCACTCGAGTGTCAGTCGAGCGTGCGTCTAGTATAGAGTTGAGCTTGAGCATGCATCGAGCGTTCCTTGAGAGCCAAACCTACTAAAATCAATGCTCAAGAGTGCATTGAGCATGAATCAAGTGCCAAGTCCATTGGAATCGACCCCCGAGCATGACTCGAGCCTCCTCGAGGTGCGGGTCTAAACCGGTCTAATTGACTCATTGATTCAATTGTTTATATTATTTGATTTCAATTTTAATTATATTATATTAATTAATCAAGCGTAATCCAACAACTTGGGCCTTACACGTCCCTTGTCTTGTCCAGTGGTGTGACTATCCTAAGCCAACATGATGCCTTTGCTGCTATGAATTGGAGTCAGTGGGAGCCCTCTTCCAGTCTTTGAAGTCGAGATTTGAGGATATACTTGAAAGCTATTTTGGTTACCCTCTTTTATATAAAAATTCGTCTTGATTTTTTTTCTTTTACGTTCGTACCAAAACTAGACTTTCATTGCTTTGACAAGGTCCATGATTTTGGCGGATTATTTTTGTAGTTGCTTCCCCCCATGGGAATGCAATTATTTCATGGTGGGAGGGATTTCATTTTTTTTAAGTTTGTACCAAAGTCAGGCCTATGTGTTATAGTGGTACCGCTTCTCACTGACCTTCATGGAGGTGATCAAGATGGATGTTGTCGTTTTAGGCATACATTTTTCTTTTTATTCTCTTTATTCTCATGGTTTCTTTGACACAATTTGTGTCCCACTATTTATAAAGAAGAGAATATTTTTTTATTTATATCGCTGTTTTGTGTCATCTTTATTTTCTTCTAGGTTGTACTTTTACTGCTACAAGCTTATAAATTATGAAAGTAATCAATGAATAGAACTATCCAAATGATTTTTTTCCTTTGTATGGTTCCAATATTCTTATATTTTTTGAATAGTTGAAGCACTTGAACGCCATTTTTTGCCATTTAATTTTTGACAATCTGACAAGTCGTACCTTTAAGAACTCGATATTTTGACAATCTAACGTATAATAATTTACTTCGAATGTACTCTTTGCACATCTGTAAATCAATCGAATTGGTTTTAATTAGAGCAGTGTTAGGGCTACTAGTCGCCAATCTATCACTTTGAGAAACAATATGTTAGGGTATCATAACCTACACAGTGCTCCAGATGCATCAATTTGGGTGTCAGAGCTGCCAGCAATTAGTTTGTTATGCTGGGAGGTGTTATGTTAGGTCACCATTACTATTGTAGTGAAATAGACATGCTATAACACACTCTGATGTGGGTACGTGTCTCAGCCATTATGGCAACATGCCTCTTCAGTACCCTCTGATGACGGTGTTTCTAGGCCAAATTGTTGGCTATTTAAAATCTGGCGCTCTTTTGTTTCTATACTTCTTCACTTTTCACATTTCTTTGCCCAAATTTGCTCTCTTCTTCTACATAGCCCCCAAGCAACTTCCAAAGGCGTCGATGCGATCCCATCCGTCCTCACTTGTGATGATGTGGACGATATTTATGATAGGTTTAATATCTCTATTGGCATTCCCATAGGGTGCCTTTGTCTGCTGATAGAGCCTGGTCTCCTCGGTTTGGCTTCATCATCATTTATGAGATCCACCTGAAGGATGGCCTTTGTGTTCCCTTCATGAGGGAATTGTATGAGATTTTGGAGGCCCTTCAAATTCTTATTGCATGCCTCCATCCCAATACTATTAGATATTTAATTTCTTTTTACGTCTTCCTTGACCGTTGGAAGCTTCTCATGGACACTTGGACGGTCAAAGCTGTTTTCCAGTTCAATTAGGAAAGTGACTAAATTTCATTTACACCCAGAAAACGGTATAGAAAAGGTGGGAGTAATTCAAATTCAATAAAGGGTTGGAAGGATCAATATTTTTTTATTGCAGTCCCTTTCGGTTGGACCCTCTCTAACAAATGAGGTAAGGAGAATCCCACTTACTCTGGAGATGTCACGGAGAATGAGTCATGCATGGCTTGGCCATTAATGGAGTTAATTGAGGAAAATGTCTTCTCACTCCAAAGGACATATAATTGTTAACCACGTAGGTGCTCGTTGAGGTTGGTTGGGAAGTGAGAGCAGAGAGGGATGCCATCGCTAACATGCCTTTCTATTGGTCCAAGAGAAAACCAAGAGAACTCTTCATCTAGAATTCTCTTAAAAGGGTGACTGGCAGGGAAGATCCTCTCCTATCTTCCTCGAGCGACTACGATAAGGTCGTGTAAGAGGCCTATGATGAGATGATCATGTTACAAGCCGGAGTTATCATAGAAGTCGGCTTCTTTTCATTCTTCACTGGGTTGCCTAGGTTTTGAAGAGGTGACCGGATTTCATTGAGGGTGATAAGGCTTCATTACCCATTATTTCAAGAATAAATGACCTCATCGTCAATGGATTGAATGAACCGATCAACACTTCGTTTGTGGCTAAGTACAGGGTCCTAGTTTTGGCAGACTTGTCACTCAATGAACTTGTTTTCACACCTGATGTTACTTTCATTGTGGAGTTTGTTAATAACGATCGGGCGACAGAAGAGTTTGATAATAATCCGAACATTGCGAAAGCGGAGGAGACTTCTCTTGTTGACTTTTTGGCACTTTAGCACCCAAGGGATTTGGATGCTTGTTCTCCTCCCCTCGAGTTAGAAGTTCATTTTAAGCATCACACTTTGTTTCTTTTATGTTGGAGGACTCCACCAGTCTCTAAGTCTAGGGCTTCTCCCAATTTATCTTCTCAGGAGAGATCTTTTCTCATCGAGGTATCACTTATGGAGTTCTTCGTATTCTGGTTATTCATTTTATCGTCTTCTTTTTTGATTGACAATTTCATTTTGTTTGACAATCGTAAGAGTTGGTCCATTTGATCGCAAATAAACTGCACCAACAAGATGCTAAGATTTTCCATCTGTTTCAAATGTTCGCTGATCCTGCTATACTCAAGGAGATGGAGTTTGGGTTAATGCTGCCATTGCCAAAGCTGAGCAGAATCAAGATCTGTCCACTTTCCTAGACAGAGAGTTGTCCAAAATGGTTGGCAAGATCCTATTAGACGAAAAATCTATTACTGTGGATTAGATCGCCTCACTTGGGAACACATTTCAGGAGGCTCAGCATCAATTTGTTGATATTTAAGACAAATGTGCTCGATTCAAAGGAGAGTTGAGGATACGTTTATGTCTGGAAGAGATTGAACCAGCTTTGGATGAGAGATTCTAAGATGAATTTTACCGCTGCAGACGGATCGTGTCCTTAATTGCTCTTGACTTTTCTTTGGGTTACCATGATTTGAGAAATTCTAAAGCTTCTTGCTGTTCAAATATTAAGGATTTATTGGAGTTAGGTGGGGATCCGTCACCATGATCTTTGAGGGGCTCTCAGCTTTATGTTTGTTGTGATGTTCGAGTGTAGGTAGATGGCAATATCATTATACCTTATTTCTAAAAGTTTCGGGTCTATGTTATAAATACTTGCTCTTTAATATTTTTCAGTTATTGTCGCTGATACTTTTTTTTTACATATGCTGATCTTTTTGCTCAACTTGTTCTTTGCTTGTCGACTAGGCCTGGCTACCATTGTTGTCAGGCTTAGATGGACCCTAATCGGTCGATCGTATTTATTTGATAGTGCTCATTCCTATGGGATGACATCGTATCACTCTTTTTCATTTGATGGTACTCTTTCTTAAGTGAGGACTTCGTATTACTTTAGCTAGGATAGATTCTTGCTTGCCAACTAGACGTAGTTGCCATTGTCACTCGGCTTTGCGAAGCTTAGTCTATTTATCACATTTGATTTTTGGTGCTCATTCTTGTGAGAGGATATCGTCGCACCCATGCATTGGGCCCTAGTCCATCGATCATCTTCAACTGATGGTGCTCTCTGTGGAAGGATGTCACAGAGAGGATATCACGCATACTGAGAAAGCCCTCTAAGTTTTCTTTTTCTTTGACTTCTTTAGAAGGAATTAGACTTTTGTCTGCAAGCCTCCCGTGCCTTTATATGATAGTTTACATCTAACCTCGTTTGGGCCCTCGATTTCTTAAGTCGAGGTTTTAACTGTGCTTTTAGTAGGTCGATTATACAGGTGAGGATTTCACCCGACTTAGGATCAGTCTGAGTCATTTATTTTTTATACAAGAACATGCAAGCACGCAAATGGGCAATCAATGTAATTAATGCTCAACAAGCTTATTAATATGAATGGATACAGCTATATACACTCCATATGTGGTACACAAATCTTACCTTTATTCCGCTGGAGTTTATTGATAGTATTTTTTAAGGTGGATGGCGTTCCATATCCTCGAGACTAGTTTTTGATTATGGATGCATAGTTTTTATGTATTATTTCAAAAAATTATTGAGACTAAGAATAGTCCCTTCCAATTAGGGGACAGCTTATTCCCATCAATGATCTTACCTGTAGTCTCTCTACTCTTCAGAATTAGGTCCCCCACCTTGGATTAGCAAGTTTTTACTTTTCTAATATAGTTCCAAGTGACTTGCTACTGGTAAGCTGTCGTTCGCAATTTTTCCTCACCTCGGGCTTCCTTGAGCAGGTTGAGGTATTCTCTCAAACGTTGGGGGTTACTTTATGGGATAAAACTTTTGACTTGGAGGCTATGTGGCGTGATTTCTATCGGAATGACTACATTATCCCATAAGATAAGCTGAATGGCGTCTCTCATGTTAGTTCTCTTGAGGTTGTTCGATGGACTACAGCATGAAAGACAGCTCATCAACCCAGAAGCTCCTTGCATCTTCTAACTCCATATTTAATCCATTTGTCTGTGGATATATAACAGAAGTATGAATCAACCTGATTTTCAAACTCGTGCAGTATTTGGTGAATTTCTTGCTAGCGAATTGAATTATATTGTTGGTCACTATGGCTTTAAAAATCCCAAACCTGCAAATGATATTCTGTTGAGCAAACTCAGTTGTATTTTGCTTGGTTATCCTCATCAGTAGGGTGGCTTCCACCCATTTCGTGATATAGTCTATGGTGATTATAACAAACTTTCTCTGTCCTCATGTAATGGGTAACGGGCGTAATATGTCGAGCTCCCATTGAGTGAATGGCCAGGGCGATAGTAGGGTTTAAAGTTCCATGTGCAGCTGATGAGGGACATTGCCATAGATTTGACACTTCTTACATCTCTTTACGAACTCCATAGTATCTCTCTTCATCGTAGGCCATTAGCAACCCTACCGCATGACTTTGAACGCCAAATTCTTGCCCCCTACGTGTGACTTGTAAATTTTGAGATACATTTCGCTCAACACGTAATCAGTTTCTAATAGTGTCAAACACCGCATATAGGGAATGAAGTAACCCCTGCGATACAGTTTTTCGTCCATGAGGGTGTACCAACTTACTGTCCTTTTTATATGCCTGGCTTCTTTTTAGTTTTTTGGCAGTAAGTCTTCTTCTAGGTACCTTCTATATGGAGTCATTCAGGTATTGTCAACTAAGATATGAAGAATCTCTTCTTTTGGGACTTCTATGCTTGGGATCGTGAGGGTTTCCCGTATTTCTTTGGTGTATTACCCAAGGTTCCTAACTGCTGCTACTTTCGTCAGTTGATCGGCCTTTCAGTTATCTTCCCTCATGATGTGACAAATTTTCACCTTGTCCAACATCCTAGTCAAGCCATTTACTCTAGTATGATATCTTAAAAGTAATGGACTAGATGCCTCAAAATTTTTAATGACTTGGTTGATGATCAGTTCCGAGTTGTTGTGAATGATTAGGCTTCTGGTTGAGCATTCATTCACTAGTCTAAGCTTGGCTAATAAGGTTTCATACTCAATGACGTTGTTAGTGGCTGAAAATATAAGTGTCGTCAAGTATTTCATATTTGACTCATTTGGAATTCTCAAGATCACGCCAACCACGTTCCTGGATTGGGAAGATGATCTGTCTATGTACAAGATCCACGTCGGTGCCTGTTTATATTGACGGGGGTCTTCATGCTTCGCAAAATTACTTGGAATTAGGGTCATCATTTTGATTATGAATTTCACGATGGCTTGACCTTTAATGGTTGATTATACTCGAAATTCTATGTTAAACTTACCCAATTAAATAATCCATTTAATCAATCGTCCGATTATTTCAGGTTTCCACAGGATTCCCTTTAATAGCTGATCAACTAGGTCAATAATCTTATAAGCTTAAAAGTACGGTTGAAACTTTTTGACGGAGTGGACCAGTGTTAGAGTAATCCTTTCGGTATGCGAGTAATAAGTTTCTGTATTTGTCAGAATTTTACTGACTTAGTAAACCGATCATTGTATCTTAGACTTTTGCATGATCAGGACTGAGCTTAGCATCGTATCAGATATGGCTAAATAGAAGTATGGTTCCTCACCTTTTTTTGGGGAATACAAGAGTGGAGGATTGGCAATGTATTCTTTTAGTTATTTGAAGGCTATTTGGCAGTCCTTCGTCCATTGGAATTCATTTGTCTTTATTTTTCTTGATGCCTCGAAGAAAGTAAGATACTTCTCTACTGATTTTGCCAAGAATCGAGAGTGTGATGCGAGTATCCTAGTTAACCTCTGGATTTTCTTCACAGTTCGAGATGGATTCATATCTATGATTATTTTTATCTTTTCGGAGTTCTCCTCGATTCCCAGGTGAGATATGATAAACCCAAGAAAATTTCCCAAAGTTATTTTGAACACGCACTTTGTTGGATTCGACTTTATTTGGCGCGCTCAAAGCACCTCAAAAGCTTTATCTTGGTTGTAAATATAGTTGTCGGCTATTATATTTTTAACGAGCGTGTCTTTCGCATTACCTCTATATTTCATCTGATTTGTGTCTCGAATATTTTGTTTACTAACATCTGGTATGTCTCTCTATTCTTTAGATTGAAGGATTTGATTTTGTAGCAGTACATTCCCTGATCAATCATAAAGGAAGTGCGCTCTTTATTCTCGGGACTCATCCAAATTTGGTTACATCTTGAATAGGCGTCCATAAAATTTAGCAGCTCATACGTTGATATCGTGTCTATCAGCAAATTGATTCTTAGTGATAAAAACTAGCTTTCGAATATACTTTATTCATGTTAGTGAAATGAATGCATATTCGCCATTTTTCGTTACTTTGCTTGACGAGCATTACATTCGATAGCCAATTCGACTATTATACTTTCCTTATGAAGCCTGTTCAAGAAACTTTTTGACTTTTTCTCTAATGGTAATCAGTTTCTCAATGGAGTGGTTCCTCCACTTTTATTTGATTGATTTGTGCCTATGATCAAGGCCCAATTTGTGCACCATCATCTCAATTGACATTCTTGGTAATATGTGGGAATCCATGCAAATACGTCAAAATTTTGTCGAAGAAAAGTTTTCAGTCATTCACACAGTTGACCCAACAAAGAGCCTCCAATCTGTACGCATTTCTCAGGTTCGTTGGGATCTAACGGGATTTGGTTTGTTAACTCATCGAACTGACCTTGATATAGGGCTGCTTTATCTCTGAGGTCACATTTCTCAATCGATTGATTCAGAATCGCCTAATTGACTAGAGATCGATAGCATGTTCGGCCGGTGACTTGGTTGTCCAGGAACTCTCCAACTCCACATGCTGTCTTGAACTTCATTTTCAAATGTGAGATCATCGTTACTACTTCGAGTACAACTAAGTAGGGTTGCCCTAATATTGCATTGCTGACCGATAGTAAGTTCACTACTAGGAATGTGTGTATTCGAGATGTTGTATTCGGGTACGTTCTTAGTGTGACATCCAATTGAATAGTTCCTTGTAACAACACTGGCTCATTATCTAACTCGTATAAGGGTCCCTCGTCCTGTCTCATTTGGTCATTTTTAGTTTGAATTTAAAGTAAGTATCAAGGTATAATAAATTTTTAAAATTTTTATTATCAATATAGACTCTTTTCAATTGGTAATCAATGGTACCATCTGAAACGGCTACGGATATACAAGAGGGTTGGAATGGAGAGTTATTACATGAGTCATATTGTTGTTACTAAAACTAATGACCTCGTCATTTACTCCTAACCTTTGTTTCTTATTGTTGGAAGTTTTCTTTGGGTGGTTCAAGGCTTTATTTTGGTGTGGCCGTATTGATCTCATGTTTACCATTCTGGCTGCTACCAAATTACGTGGTTGCTCTTATTGTCCTAGCTCGTTGTTGTTGACACTCCTAGAGGCCTACT
Source organism: Nepenthes alata (assembly GCA_028571085.2). NCBI lineage: Eukaryota > Viridiplantae > Streptophyta > Magnoliopsida > Caryophyllales > Nepenthaceae > Nepenthes > Nepenthes alata. Next base: position 255 of record JAOVVI020019471.1, on the reverse strand, counting down.
CCAGGTATTTGAAAAATTTATTGGGGAACCCTTTTTGGATGAGGTGTAATATAAGAATCCTTATTTGGTTTATTTTGATATTAATTATAATTTTTGGTTAATTGGATGTATTCGAATTGATTTTATTTTATAAAATTTGAAAAGAAATCGCATATGGAGGACTAGCGCCTGAAGTGCCTGAGTGGTGCTTGAGCGTTGAAAGCCGTTGGCCAGCGGGCGAGATGTGCCCAAGATTGCGTTCGAACGCCCATTTTA
>JAOVVI020019470.1:0-10105 GCA_028571085.2 Nepenthes alata | reverse complement strand
AGTTGGTTAAGTCTTACAGTAATGACGACGGTCTATTCGATCGTGATTTTGCTGCTGCCATGATAAAGATGGGGAATATCAGCCCACTTACTGGATCAGAAGGAGAGATTAGATTGAATTGCAGCGTTGTTAACAATTGATTGGACTGATTAATCCAGGAGCTGATAAGGGTTAATTATTCATGTGTGGATCGTAGTATTGGAGACGAATTTCCTTTGTTATGTCGTTATTTTTACAAAAATCTGATTTCGGTTTGATTATTTTATCAGCAGATGTTGTATTTTTCTGAATTGAAGCAAATCTAAAGCGATAAACTCATGGGTCTTCGTCTTCTTCCGCAACATTTTTATCGATGACCTATAATTATTTTGTGATCCTGATTTAATTCACAGCCTGTCTGTTAAAAGATTTTTCTTTCTTTGGTAATTTTTTTTTATAAACATCAGAATTAAAATTTGTTTATATTAAATAGTTCTGTTCATATATAATCTTAATTAAGTTTTAAAAAAGTGTTTTCCTAAATATTTAATTTATAAGTGTTCTGATAGATCAGATTCGCAGGCTGCCTGCCGAATTTTCTTCATACCCACGGAACATCTGTTTCTTCTACGTGAAGGATTTTTCTAGTCAAAAGAATAAAAATATTATCATAAATTATAAAACTTTACTTTTAATTTTCTAGTGCAGTTTATTGATAGATTCAAGTCAAATAAGTATAATTTTATTGAATATTTCAAAACGGGGCTTAATTTTAGGACCCATACCACTTCTTTAAACAACGAGGAAATGATCAATAACACACGATAAATAGTTAATAATCACCAATAATAATATAAGATACAATTTTTACGTGAAAATTTTTTTTTAGAATGAGAGAGAAAAATCACGAGATTAAAAATCTGTAAATATCTTCATTATGTAACATTTTCGGTTACACAAATCTCAAATACAATGTTACATTACCTTATCTTAAAAATAAGCTCGAATAGTAGAGAATATAAAAAGAATGATAAAAAATAAAATAGGTAAATGTTCTTCACAGTATTAATAATAGTACATTCAAGGTCAGCAGATATTGAAATTCAATTTGAGACTTAACCGGACATACAAATCATCTTCTTCTTTCTTTTCTCTCTTCCTCTTCTTTTTATCTCCCAAACGGTACTCAAAAAGTAATGGTAGTATCCTAAAATTGTATTCATGTAATTTTATAATCTCAAGTCGTGTGCTTAAGCCTTAGCCCGGTGTACCTTGAGCATGGCCTATTGTTGGAACCCACGCTTCAGGCTCTTTCTTTTCTCTTCCAAACGGTGCTCAAAATGTAAGGGGAGTACCCTAAAATCGTATTCATGTAATTTTATAATCCTAAGTCGTGCTTAAGCCTTAGCCCGGTGTACCTTGAGCATGGCCTATTGTTGGAACCCACGCTTCAGGCTCACCTAGGGCTAGCTTCGAGTGTACCAACTCGGCCTTGCTTCGAGAATCAGCGGCTGATGCATACCTTGGGAGTGGGTCTTCTAGGACTCATGCTTCAAGTCCTAATTGCGCGTAAAAAACCACAATCATCCAAATCATTAGTCACCGTGTCTAATGGGTTCGGGCCCATACAAAATTAACCCTTAATCGAATACTCAATTGTTAATTTACTACAAAATTGCGTCTTTGGTTACCTGGAGAAATAACAACATTTTTTGTTACATTTATTAATATAATTTTTCTACTTTTTGATATACAATAATAGTAAAATATAATTAAAAAATAGTATAAAATAATTTTTTATCTCTATTTAAATAAATAATATTCAACTATATAATAGAAGATTTGAGTAAATTTAATCAAAATTAAGTCACTTGATCGGTCTGATTTTATCGACCTAAAATTTTATGTAAGTTGATTATGGTATGCCAATATTATAAATAAATACAATAAAAAAATTTAACCCAATTATTTTTTAGGCTCTGGAAGCAATTATGGTGAAAGTACTAATGTGAGCCAACCTGAACCAAATTATAAATTTTTTATAAATATATTTTTTATTTTAAATAAATATAATATTTAAAAATTATCTTAATAGATTATATATTTATATAATTAATAATTTTTATATAAATATTTTTTATTTAGATATATATTTAGATAATATTTTAATATATATATTATATTTTTAAAAATATTTTATATTTTTAATTATTTTATATATCTATTAATTTTAAAAAAAATATTCAAAAATAAAAAAATATTAATATCCGGACATAAGTCAGCCTGTTTTAGATAATAAATATATCTAATTTAGTCAAATTTAATGATTATAAATATTTATCTAAATTCAACATATATTCGGCTCAAATCTAATTTAATCAGGCTTTGATTTAATTTGAATCAAATTTACCTGATTGTCAGAGTTAAGTCATCTCTTGCCAATGAATTGGATTAAAAAATAATAATAATAAACACTGTATTTATTTAATATTTTTTATAGTTAGTATTCTACAGTTTGTTAAATACTTAAAACACTTTTACAAGTAAAAATATTATTTATATAATCCGTTATATGTTTAATTAAATTAAAATTATTACTTTTAGTATGAGAAGAAAAAACAAAAAAATTTAAAATTAAACTATGATAAAATTTATATTTATTTTTAAAAATTTTATAAAATTAAATATATAAATAATATTTTCTATATTGTCGTATATCTAAGGATGTCCTTATAATGATGTGTAGAAAAATGCAAAATAGGCGTTCATGTATTTTTTTTTTCTCTTCTGTACTATTTTCATTTCACACCTTCTCAGCTTTGAATTTCTTAAGTTTTCTTAAATTTCTGCCCAAAATAAAATGGGTTACAACTTAAATTCGTGAATTGGAACTAGAAAATTAAAAAATTAGAAGAAAATTTGAAAAAAAACAATAATAATAGTATTCGTACTTTCTACTAGTAATACAATATTGTGGAAAATTAAATATAAGTTATTATGTTATTTACATTATTTTATCATAGATTTTTTTTAATTATCATGACATAATAATAAATATATTTTCTGATTATTTACTTTTACTTAAAATATTAATTGAAATAACTAAATAATTTTTTTTCAACTTTACCATAACTATTGACATTTTTATTTATTAGTGTTTGTAAATAGTTTATCTTTTTTAATAAAATATAATACAATTACTATTATAGTTTTAAATTGGATGATGTAAATAACTTACTCCTACGTCGTGTTTTGTTTATGAAATAAAATAAAAGTTTAAATCATAGTATCACATTCTCAAATCTTACGCACTTGGACGGGCGAGGATTTAAATGTCTGCGATCATTTTCGGGCAAAATCCATGCATCACAAAGAGTGAAATGCACGTTTGAGGACGATGACACGACTTGGTTGTGAGAGTGAGAGAGTACGATAACTAATGCATGTAGAGTTGTTACGTGGAAAATTTTTTCGTAAATGAAAAGTGAAATCATTGAATTTTAGTTTGAGAACTTGTTTCACTATACTATAGGAGATTACAGAGTGTGCTCAAACTTTTCTCTTTCTTCTTTTTCTCTCTCTATATTAGCTAAGTAAGTGTAAATATTGGGGATCTTTTATTTAGTTGACAATTTATGTATTTATAGTTGTTGAGATTTTCTTTGAGAGATGATCACCTGGCATTGGCATGTGGAAGAAAATCTGCCACAAATTCCACCAATTTAGCCCACTGTGCCAAGCAGGTTGCGTGCATGCCGATTGATCTTCCGTGACATCACATATGCAGTGATCGGGCATATGTTATAGGCTATTATTTTTCATGCAGTTTGACAGGGTCAACTACCAAATCGCTAGCGCGCCAGTTTTGCATACATGATAACATCTGGGGGGCCATCAATGAGTCCACGGGTCAGTGCGGACTTTAAGTCCACGATGCCACATAAATTGGCCCTGGTACCTAGACTTCTTGGGGCTCTTTGGTCAATTGGATATCTGTGATACTAGGGACAAAAACACTAGGGGAACGGATCTTGTAAGCCGGCCACAGGTATAAATGCCCATCACTAACCCCCCATACCGAAGGGTTTGAGTGCTTCAACACTTTGGTATGTCCACTAGACTTGGACAGGCCTTTCGTGAAGGTTTTCTTCGTGGTACCAGGTCTAGGCCCTGGTACCTAGACTTCTTGGGGCTCTTTGGTCTATTGCATATCTATGATACTAGGGTCCAACACTAGGGGAACGGATCTTGCAAGCCGGCCACGGGTATAAGTACCCATCACTAACCCCCCATACTAAAGGGTTTGAGTGCTTCAACACTTTGGTATGTTCACTAGACTTGGACAGGCCTTTCGTGAAGGTTTTCTTCGTGAGGAGCCCACTCATGCCATTGCGTGTAGTTGGTGCTCGTTCTCCTTTCATGTGAATGTCCATTGAAAGGAGTCTAATTATGTGCTGACCACAGTGTCCGAAAACTTTGAGATTTGTTGCATAGGCAAAAAGTTTAAGGAATTCTTAACTCAACAGCTTTGCAGGACGTCCGAGGAATTGCTAGGTCTGAGACTCTGGTGGTCATCTCTGAGTGACAGTTGTTGTCGTCGGCTTGTCTGAGAGCAAGGAATGTCCTTGGGCATTTTGGAGGTCCAAAAGCTTTGATAAAGACCTCTCCGGGAACTCCAATTGAGTTTGAGGATCTGGCTTACACTACCATTTGGGCCATTAAAGCATGTTAAATGCACATTAATTTGATTGACGTCGCCTCAAATGCCCACTAACTCCGGTAGCATTTGGGGAATTGACATATGGCGAAGGTTATGATGGCGTGCGCCTTTTTGAATTTTGAAACCTTTAGATAATGGACGTCCGCCTTTCTTGCCATTTACTTGCTTCCAATTGCCTTCGAAACTTTTCCAAATGTCAGAGAACGTGCTTTGCGCCCCCTATGTAGTGCACTATTAACCTTCTTCATCTTTTCATATTTCGATAGCTCGAGGAGTTGTAGTCGTTGCTTTTTCGCTAACTGCTGCTGACATTGATACTATTCGTGCAAGGTACTGCATCCTTATAAAATTTAGGTCTATTTTTAGTATTAATGAATTTTTTAATATTATATTATATATCAATTATATTAATTTATTATATTATATTTTGTGGGTCGGTTCAACTTTCAAGACTATATTTGATTATGTTCGGTAGACTAGTTTAGTCTTCGGGCTCTATATGGTTCACGCCGAACCTTTATGACACTTCAATTTGTATCCAAAGGATTACTTGTCTTGTGAGCTCAAGGTATTTTTTCAATCTCTAATGAGGCCTACATGATAGAATTTCATGTTGTAGGTGTTCAAAGCCAAACCAAATATAACATATGATATAGAGACTCGACCTGAACTTGCGATATGATGCTTCAAAAGGTGATCCCTAGTTAACCATGAGATGTTCTTAGAGCTGAACCTATGGTGCGATGTTCGTAGAGACGGGGCTCGAGCTGAACCTATGGTGCGATGTTATGAGAGATGGGTTACAAGTTAATGGTGAGATAGGGGCTTGAGTAAGATACACTTTAAATATATTATTTACTATTTGAAAGTATGTTGATCAAAAAAATTTTTTCTAATTTTAAAGGCCAAATCTCTTTCAATTTTTAGAAAAATGATAGTTATAAATTGAACAGCTAAGAATATTATTTTGAGTTTCTTAAAATACAATTTTGAAATTTAAGAGAAGTGATTATTTCTTAAGAGATTATTTTTACTTATAAGATAACAGCTTTGATATCTTAAGATCTTTCTTATATTCTAATCAAAAATTTTAGTTTTATTAACCTATAAAATTATAAATTTTTTATATTGTGATTTACGCGTAAATTTGACTTCAGAAACATCCTAGCTAGTTGTGTATTGAGGGTTAGCCATTTAGATAATCTAGCGTGTCTATTTGTCAGTTTATAAGCTAATTTTTATTATATAATCGACATTTAATTGACAACTCAAAATTCAAAAAATTCTATCTATAAAGAAACTTTTAAGAGTTTTTCTTAGTCATTATATTGGTTGTTCTCTCTATTTTTTTATTATATGCATGTGGTGGTGATATTTTATATTTAAATAATTAGATCCGTAATTTTTTGCATTTATTAAAGTTGTGATTTTTTAATTTTTATTTTCGTGTAGAAATATTTATTCGTTTCCTCATAGAATTATCTATTTATTTGACTATTAGTTTTTCTAAGTTATTATATTCTCCCAAAAATATAATTATATATATAATGATTTATTTAAATTTTATTTTTGAAAAATTAAGACGAAGCACTGATCAGCCAAGCTAAGCATTTTGCTTCATTGCCATATCCGAATGAAAATTTAATTTGCCTAAAATTCATTTTTCTCCAGCCCTCATAATTATTTGTGTAAATACAAATAAAAAATTTTAAATTTTAAAATAAATTTTAATTTCCACAGAATTGAAATCAGATTTATTTTCTGAAAATTAGATAAAATCCCATTTTCAAAAAGGATTAATTCTTAATGACCTTTTCTAGGAGGGTTTTTTATTCGCAAATGAGTTTTTAATCAAATTATCATAAATCAGGCTTATTTCACTGAAATTATCTTATTCAATACTCAACTTTTAAACTCTCACTTGTTAATTAAGCAAATATATATATATATATATATGAAAATAAGACTAAACTTAAACGTATTTTAATTTAATTATTTAATGTCCTAAGTGTTGATTATAATTTGATAATTTAGAAAATTAATAAAGAATACGAAAAACAATATGTTAAAAAAAATTAAATGCTTTTTACATTTTATTATGATGTACGAAGAAGCCTGTTAATACGAATATGAAAGTCAATTAATATAATATTGAATACTTTGGAATTGAAATTTGAAATTATTAAAGTTAATTAATTAAGTAGGTCCGTTGATTATAAAATCATGTCAACTTGATTAGGTAGAATCGTGTCGACTTGGCAATAAGATATTACCTCGACGTTTTGCAGATAAACCTTAGAAGATTATTAAAATTTTCAGGCCTAAGATTAATAGAGATGACTAGAAAACACGGTTGGGGTTCCTACTTCTTTTTATTGGTCGATAAAATAAAAAAATTTAATAATTCAAATCTAAATATTAAATAATATCATCTAAATAATTATTTATATTAAAAATTATACTATATTAGATTTAATATTTAATATATATTAATATTGTAAAAATTAAAAAATATAGAATTATTTTTAGTTTTTTTATTTTTAAATTATTATCATTAATTTTCAATTTAATGGCCATAATATGAGACAAGGAACTTGTGGCGTCTTATACATTAAATGTCTGTTTTATGCTTTATTTTTTAGCTTAGAATAATTAACTTTGATTATTTTGTTTACAAATTATTTTAGGTTTTTCTTTGGAAAATCATTTTTGAAAATAATTTTAAATATATATTTAAATACTTATTTTTCCTTAAAAAAAACTAAATGAATAAAACTTGATGAGTTTTGACCAAATTCATATTTCTTATGTTCTCTAAGCCGATAAGAACTGCGTAGCCCAAAAATTCAATTCTTTGGAGTGGGTCACCTCTTTAATGGGATGTATTCAATACATGATATTCTCATTCTTTAAATAAAAAATTTTAATAAATAATGTTTGAATTTTTTAAAAATATATATTTAAATAATTATTTTATAAATATATTTTACTATTAATTTAAACATTAAATAGAAATTAATATCATAACAAATTATAAATGACAGCTCGTACTCGCAATCAATGCGGGTCGCCTGCAACCCATTAATACGATTGACGGTTGACAAAGGTGGCGCCGAGGAAACGAACCAATGAGGAGAAGGTCAGCGCTACCAGCAGTAGATCGTGCCGTTACCCACAGTTCTCCGGCCAATCCCAGCGTAAGAGGTAGACTAAGCGTGACTTGTGACGTTCAACGATCTACCAGCCATCGTTAGACAATAACTAACATACCGGTGATTATCGTCAACGGTCAGCGGCCGCCAAATCCCTACAGGAGGGATTCTCGTGCCAAGGACTCCAAACAGAGGAGCCATAAATTCCCTCCTGGTTTATAAAAAAAGGGGAGTTTACCTAAGGGAGAGTAATTCATCAACTCACCTGCAAGAGAACCAGAGCCTGGCATCGAGACCTATACTCCTGCATGTGCAAACTCTCAAAAATATAGTCAACTCCCACTTTTCTCTAACCTAATACGGGTCATTACAATCAGCCATTCGCTGTTGTCCATTCTGGGAGCCAAGCCTCCCAATATCCGCTCACCAATCTCTCATTCCTGTATTTACGCGCTCCCCACGCATTCAAAGTATATTCCCGCGTACCTCTAAGTGTGTGCTTTCCTTCCATTTATTACGAAATGTTACAAGTTTGAACGTCGGAGTGTTTTTAGTAGAAGAAATTTCGGTAGACTTTTAATCTCTTATTTGTTAGTTGTATTGTTTAGACCACAGGTTAACAGAGATAGAGACTAGACCCGCTAAAGATTGTCCGTAGACGACGAGAAATCTAAATGCTCCCTAATTCGTACGACGACCAAGGACCCAGAATACAATATATATATATAATTGTTTATATATTTTAATCTTTGTTATCAAATGAATCCGAAAATACTAGCTTGTCTATGATGATTGACTATTTCAACCGTTGTTACTTTTATAAGAATATTTCATGGAATGAATAAGATAGTAATTTAGTTAATTAGTTATAAGATGACAGCTCCAAAATAATTACTTCCTTAATTCAAATTTTAATAATATTAAATTTACTTAAGCATCCACATAGATATATTGAGGTTTATCAATCAGCTCTCATCACGTATCATAATGTTTTAGTTATATAGTCATTTCTAGTTAGAGTGATTAATAACAAATATCGGATGTTATAGATTTCCTAAAAAATAAGTAGTTATAGCGTTCTTCTCAATAAAAAAATTAAACATGACATATTATTAAAACAAAGGGTGTATATTTAATAATTCAAATGATCAAAAACTATAAAGTTTCAGAATTCAAATTGTACTTTCTTGTGCATAAAGCTTTTTTTTATTTTTATAAAAATTAAGTAAACATTTTACGGATTTTTTTTTTTTATAAAAATGGTCCAATTTACAATTGTCAAAATCTTTTCAACATGAATATTACGAAGATTGTAGTAATAATATATATATATATATATATATATATATATAAAAGTACATAGGCCAACAGATGGATAAAGTAGAAGCTCAGCCTTAATTAATCTTTCTTCCTCTATGCATTTCTTTTAGATTTTCATTTTTTGTTCAACTAGAACAAATCCCAATCAGCGATTAGTCGCTAATTAAACCCTAATCTCCATGATTATATTTTTTACTGCAAGACACTATCAAGAATACATTAGTCATCATGATTATTTAATCTTCTTCATACCCTCTTCGTTACCCATTCAAACCTCCATTGAAAGGCTGCAGAAAGTAAACGACAGGAACGTGTCCAGCAACAAGCTTTGACAGCGCCAAACCAGTCTCTCTCTTTCTCTCTCTTTCTGAGTGCGCCTGCCACTTCGAAGCACGTTGTACGATCTCCAGGCTCTTTGCTATATATATAGAAGAGTTACCCGATGATTTTTTTCTCATCACCCACCCACAAACCTCATATAGTTCCATCAATCTGCAAAAGCTTAATTCATATCCATACAATCGCCGTTCGATTTGAGCATATAGCTAGATCATCATGGCCTCGACAACCCAGCTGATGTTTGTGATTTTCACTTTCTTTTCATTCTTCTTGTGTGCCACCATTGATGCGCAGCTTTCACCATCCTTCTACCGAAAAACTTGCCCTAAACTCCAAGGCATCGTTCGTAAGACAATGGCGCAAGCTGTCAACACAGAAAAGCGCATGGGTGCTTCTATCCTTCGCTTATTCTTCCACGATTGCTTTGTCAATGTATGTTCATCTACCCTACTCAGACTCTTATACATTGAGAGCCTTTTGGCCATAACTATTTGCAAGGTCGTGCATTTTCCATGACAATGGTTATTAACTTATTCATGGTGTTTCTCGTAGGATTTATCTTACATTTATATTCTTTTATTATAATTAAAGTCTT
>JAOVVI020019469.1:0-10106 GCA_028571085.2 Nepenthes alata | reverse complement strand
CCCCCCCCCCCCCCCAAAAAAAAAAATCATTGCAAAACGCACAACGAATGCCACTAATTCTTAGCTAAGCTGTTCTTCTGTCTGTTGGTTATGCTGGTCGGCCTTTCAAAAGATGCAAATCAGCACTATGGAAACATAACTATAGACATTTACACATCATAGTACATGGATTAGATCCCCTTTTACTACTTAGAACAAAACACGCAGAGATGATAACAAATACCACATATAGAATTGAAGGATGAGTCTTCATCTTATAACTGATAAGTTCAAAAGTTGTTGCATGACAACCCTAACCCCCATTTATTTTTTCAACTATCCACCAAATGATTAACAATAGCACAATCCAACCCTAGGACGAGCAAGGAGGGCTATCCTTATAAACTAAAGTCAGTCTAATTTTCTCTAGAGCAGAATCAATAATAAGAAATGATGCCAAAAGTAAATACCATCTAAAGTAGCACAGAAAAAGTAAGCAATAGCCTTTTCACATTTCTTTTTTTTTTGCTTTTTAATTTCCTTCACAGGCGTTGCAGATGATATCGATTAAGTATGCAACCATTCCTCATAGAACCTCATAACAACCTAAATCCAGGCAATATTTTTGTATCCCCTTGCAATTTAAGAAAAATTAAAACCAGAGAAGGGGATCCATGTGTTCAACCAAAATTTAGCTAGGGGCAGAGATCTAGGACAGTATGCAGTTTTGAGTTAAGTACAAATATACTGTATCAACTATTGAACAGCATATTGAGTTCTGTATGCAGAGACTTTGTATTCTCACTCTTACAACATGACCCTAATAATGTATGGCTGCTATCTCTTTCTCTTTCTCTCTCTCTCTCTCACAGATAAGAGGGTACATATACACTTCGTGTATCACATACTATAAGGTGATTGTTACACATTCACTTTTACCATGACAAAGGATGGGGATTAGCATCTGCTCCGCTCCACCCAATATTGATGAAAGGCATAAGAGTGTAAAAGGTTCAACTTCAGTCTGAAATTGAAAGTGACAAAAAAAGGAAGGAAAACAGCTTCTTGTTCCCAATTCGCAATCAGAGGAGATGCACACCCTCTTCCACACTTGCAAATGCGCAAGGAGAGCACATGAAATGCCCACTTGTTGATTCACAAAATACTTCTCAGAGTTACCCAGATGAAGAAGTTTCTGTGGATGGATGGTCATTGTTTCCTGTTAGGAAGTTACAAAGCCTAAATGCTATTGAACATGAAGAGCTTGCACATGAAGACTGTTAATATGTGGTCATCATCTATAGAAATTAGAATTCAAAAAATGTGAAACCTGACAACAGAAGCCAAGTATAACTTTATTACCAAGACGCAATGGGTATAGGAAATAGAAATATAGCGAAATAATACATCAAGTTTCTAATTTTTTACAATGTTTTTCTTGTTTGAGACAGATTAAAACTTTCAAACTGCTTGGTAGATAGAAGAGGATATCCAAGGAAGTCAAAAGAATGAAGGATAACAAATTATAATAGAAAGGCCAGAGAGATACTAGTGGAAACATCAAAAAACAGATGTCCAGCAACTATTACGATATGCTTAAACTTAACAAATAAATCATATGATTCCTTTCAGAGTTCATAATAGTGGGCTTATCATTCATAAATCATCAGGAATAAGGAACTCTTTCTCAAACTACATGCTTTTTGGCCCCTAAACGGAACAATCTAGAATCACCTACTAAGCTTCGTGTATAGGCATCATACCATGTTAAGATATTAAGGCAGAGAAACACCTCTTCCTTACCTTCTTTTTATTTTTTTTATTTTCTATTTCGATTTTCCAAAAAGCAGCAACAGAACACCTAACGCCTTCCTACAAGCATATCCAAAACTAAGGGCTTCGGATTTCTATTTCCGTCTCAATCAAACAAAACACTAAAGCTCAACCAAAATTCATAATGACAACTTAAATCACGCGCATGAGATCGCTGAAATTACAAGAAAAATTAGGGATTTCAACAAATTAAATTAAATCAGCAATCTAAACATAGATGACCTAGAGGTGAAATTTGTAGAGGCTGTAAAAAATGACGCAGATGCCCACTCCTGTTTGGATCGAATTTGATACTCTCGAAGCTGCTCCGCCAAATTATGCCTCGTTATCATCTCCACCGTCTGCGTCGTTCCTCCCCTGGAATCCCGTTTCCACTCTAATATCTCCGCCCTTTCAGATTCATCAAACAAGAGAGAGAGGCATCTGTGCGAGAGTGAAGACCTGAGTGCAACAGCCGATGAAGCCGGAAAATTCTTTCATCGCCGGAGAAGAAATTTTATAGTTGGATTTTGCAGGCCGAAGAGCCAATGTTTTGCCCTGATTCCGTGTCCGACGCCGGCAATACTAATACCAGCTGTTTGCTCCAGTATGACTTTCACGATGTGGGCCGACTATTTTGAATTGTTGTCCAAATTGGGCCATTTCCTGAGCTTCACAGTTGGCCCATTAAAAGCCCAAGCGTGTCTAATTATAACATAGCACTTATTATTTAATTAAATCATCCATAAGCTTTTTGATGATATCATTTAGACTAAAAGCTAGATATATATTTTATAATTACTCAAATAGTCACTTTCAAGATTGAATGTTCATCCTACTATACAAATTATTCACTTTTGCTTGTGGATTACAATGCTTTCTCATGCGCACATACGGTGATACGTCAAGAAAAATCATACCGTGTTTTCAAATTAAACTAGGTTAATTATTCGCAAGTCAATTGAAGAATAGTTACATATTATGGTCAGATTTTATTTTAGATATTTCATATTATTAAAAAATGATTAGAGAAAAATTAATTAATTAATTAATTAAACTTAATGCCTCAATTAGAAGATTTAATTTTATACTTCAAAATATATAGGAAAAACCAGCCAATGCTTATGCTTACAAGCACCAATTCCTATACTCCCATTTTGTACAACCCTTATCAAATATGCCATGTTGGACTGAGAAGGGATGAAAAGTCGTTTGTGATGAAAGGGATTAATAAAAATTAATCTATCATATAAAATATACTTATAGATTGAATGTGAAAATAAATTTATTACATTCTGAGTCCCTGACTATCGTACATATTAGGGAGCTTTCGAATTTCTCGTTGTTCGGAGGTGATCACGAGTGGGTCCGATTTCTACCGCTGTTAACCTGAAACCTACACAACACAAATAACAAATAAGAGGTCAAATGTTGGCAAGATTTCTACCACCGAAAATACTCCGATGCTCAAGTCAGTATTCTTCCGTAATGAACGGAAAAGGAGGACGCACACCTAGAGGTGCACGGAAATATGATGAGTGTGCAATGGGAGTGTTTGAACGTGAGAGTTGAACTTAATGAGCAGTTGGTGGGAGGCCTGGCTTCCTTTATGCACCGCGATGGGTGGCTAACTTTGGTAACTATGAAAGGTTGTGGAGGATGAGAGCTGGTCGTAAGTTTGAGAGCAAGAGCTTATGGAAGCGTATGCCTCAATGCCAGGCTAAGATTTCAGATTATGAATCGATCCCTCCTCTTGTAGAAGGAGAGAGAATTTATACGCTCTAGGAAGTGGAGCTTTGGACACGAGAATCCTCTCTACAGGAATTCGTCGGCCGTTGACCTGCTGATGGCAGTCGGTGGCGTCAGTTGTGGCCTTGTCACGGTGAGGAGACCGTCATGTATCGTTGGCCATGCCTGGTCTACCTTTTGCATGATGATTGGTTGGTTAGCCATGGGGAGCAATGCAAGCCGCGACTAGCAGAGTGATCTCTTCTCTCATTGGCTAGTCTGGCTGCCTTGCGCCTACCGCCTGCAGCCAAATTAATGAGCTGCATGAAGCACTGATTAGTTCTGGGCTAAACAGTCGATTTGGGCTTCCACTTTCTAGATTGGGCCTTGCAAGTTCTGGGCTTCACCGGTATTGGACCCAACACAAGCCCCCCATACCTAGGCTGACTTGTAGTTGAGGCCTGGCATGTCCACGAGAGTCCAGTCACTCACCATGTGTTTTTCCTTGAAATAGGCTGGATTTTGTCCTTATCTAGAGTCGCACCTTCCCAAGGCGATCACGTGGGCTCCTCGGGCGCCGTAGAGACTCAATGCCCTAAATGGAAGGATTCGAATGCCAGAATCTAGGCCAGCCCTGAAAAATTTCTTGTTTAGTAATTGACAATCATCGGATAGGGCGCCTCGCTGAAGATGAACAGGTCACCGGTTCCTCTATAAATAGAGGAGTTCTCCGATTGGTGGGATCCATGCCTTAGCTGATTCTCGGAAGAACAATGAAAAATCCTTGGCTTGCCCCACTCTTGACGGGGATCCATGAACTAATCGGATGGACTTGTTGGAGATCCGGAGCTTCTGCTGAAGACTATCTTCATGGGAGGATCACAGCGGAGCTATCTAGGGACATTTTGTCCCCGGGACAGCACGTCGCAGGTGTCTTCGACCGCGCCTGATTCATCATATGTGCCTTCTAGAGAGAAGGTAGAATGTGGAGTCCAAGTAAGGGGGAATGCGTCATAGCCGCGCCCTTATTGGGATTGTTGTTAAGGGTGTTGGTCCTGCCATCACCATGGATTCAGGGCGGGCCCCCAGGGTCTGGCCAGCATTGGTGGTCCTGATGCCTGGGCCAGTCAAAGTTCTGGTGACGGCAAGAGTGATCTGATGTGGATCATGTTCTCTAATAAGGCCCCAAGCATCCTGGGCCACCCTTTCAGACTTCATGTTTCGTGCTGTAGTTTTCTCTTCCTTGTACTTTCGCTGTCGCAAGTTTTGTACTTTGTAAAGAAAACTTTGATTAATATAAGCAGTTGCCTTTACCTTTATTCTTCTATCTTGTCGCATGTATTTTCTTTTATTTACTGCTTTTCGGATTGCACTTCAGAGGCAATGTGCTCCTTTTGCTGTGTCATGTGCCAATCCGTGCGCTTGAGCATTCCCAGTTACTTGCGGTCTGTTTCGCCAACGTCGTCCCTTGAGTCCTAATGCAAACTGTTGACAGGAGGACGTGGCGAGAAAAGATTGCTGATGTCTGTTGCCTTGGGAGTTCAAATGCCACTGACAAACGTCACATCTGTCGAATTGTCTGACGCATTAATTGTGTGGGAGATCATGGGGTGTCGCGTCATGATGATTCACATTGAAAAGGCGCAATGCTTTAGGGATCTATCACGTGGGAGCTACCAGTTGGTTCCCCCTCAAAGCACTTCTTTCGTGGGGCAACGTCGTTTCATTAGGAGATTTCTGGATATTTAAACGCTTGAATTCCCTCCAAGGACTTCGCATCCTTTAGCAATTTCGAGAGTGTGAAATAGGCAATGTCCTTGCTCTTTCTTGATCCTCATGGAAAGATCATCTTCCTTGTCAAAATCTGAATCGTCTACTGGTGGGTCCGCGAGGGATACACACGCCTTGAGGATCCACAACGATGCTGCACCAGGTGCTGCTGCCACGGGAGGTCATGGCTCAGAGGCCACTGTCATAGGGTCGATGACATTTTTTAGGGCGCCACCAAGCTTTGAGATGGAGGGGCGTCCACTTCCTTGAGGCGCCGCAGGCCTAGGAGGGTGGATCCCGGGTTCCAATAAGAAGTCAGAGTTGTTGAAGACTTTGAAGTTATGATGCAGATTGCGGTTGGAGAGATTGAGCAGACGAGACTCGCGCTGCACACTTTGAGAGGGCGTGGGCGGAGTCGGAAGAAAGGGTGTCTAGGCATGCTCGCGCCAATAAGCTGGCTCGAGATCGCATTTCTGCTCTTCAGGAGGAGTTTGAGCGATTCCGGTGGCACTCTGGAGAGGAACATGCGCGGTTGGAGGCCTAGTTGAGGTCGAAGCTCAGGTCGGAGGAGGTCGCTCCTGCACTGGAAAGGAGGTTCCAGGACAGTATCCGTATCAGCCAGAGACTAGCCAGGCTAGAGGAGCCAAACTTCTGCATCAGCATCCCGGATTCTCAAAACTCAAGTGTCCGGACTCATGCGCACCTGATAGACTTCACCGCTCTGGATCCTTCAAGGCCCAGTGAGGGCAACTAGTTGTAATCTGCGGCTGTTGACCACCTCATATTGTAAAAAAAATTTATTAGTGTGCCACATAATAAAACTTTTTACTTAACTGTACAGTTTATTCATTACTGTCCATCGTATTGGAATGATTAAGTTGTTCTTCTGGAAGCGTGTCCTGGAAACCTTGCCGCAGCTAGTCCTGACGGTCAGAATCAGCATTTGGGAGGAGTGACAATCGGGATTTGGAAGGCGGCTGAAGTGATTGTGATCTAGATCGGGCCATGATTAACTGCCATTTAGAATTCGAGACGTTTCTGTTGAACGGGCACGTCGCCTGGCCATCAAGTGAAACGTCAATTGAGTTTTCCGCACATTGGCACCCTGTTGCCTATTTAAGCGGCGTTCTTTACAAATTCCGTTCTTCACGTTTCCTTGCATTGAGAGTCCATAATATTTCCTTGAGAGAAAGATAGTGAAGAGAAATTCTACTTCCTCCTCCCGTGTTTCTCGGACAGTTCGATATGGGGTTGGCAACATTGGGTTTGTCTTGACCGCCAGTGCCATTGCCGTTTTGATGGGGGATTATAGGATTTCCACGGACAGGGCATACCGTGCTTCTGGCTTGGATGGTAGGGCCAACTCCCCTCCAGAGGAATTCGTTACAGTTTACGAGCACCTTCTGAAAGGGGAGCTCTGCTACCCTATGTTATGCAATCAGTTGAGCTTATCAAGGCATTGGGTGTTCTAGTTGCGAGGTTTCACCATAATGTCATCCATTGTTTGGCTTCGTTGTGCATCTTCGCCAGCCTTCATATTGGCACATTCAATGCTACACCGGCAAAGGTGATCTTCCATTTCACTGAGTCAGAGGATTGGATCTCTATGTCTCCTCGATCTGGCTTTCATTTTCGAGGGACAATCTCAGATGCCGTGAAAAATTGGAAGAATCACTTCTTCTTCCTTTAGGAGCCTTCTAATTCTAAGGTTTCTCGTGAGTGGGGTCCAATCCCACAGTTCTTTCGTAGAAATGTGTCTACAGATGAGGTCAGTGAGGTGTCAACGTTGGTCGCTGCCATTAGCTCTCAGATGGAGACATTTTCCATCCAGGGCTACTATCTGACATCCCACATTTTTGCTGCCGCCAAGTGGGATCCTGAGTCTAGTTGGGCCATGGCTGACCCCAAGAAGGAGTTTGGGGCCATCACACTTCGTGAGTCATCAAAAGAAAAAGCTAAGGAGAACTATTCACTGCTGGAGACGTCCGCAGACGAGGAAGTTGAGGCTCCGTTGAAGAGTTTGAGGGCGGATAGAGGCACTTCCACCCGGAGGTTGCAAAGACTGGCCATGGGACAAGCCGTGCGTGTCGTGTCCCCCGTTCAAGGACATACGCTGGATATTGAGCCACGGGAGGCAGTGGCTGAACATTTACCAATTCCTACCGTAGCGTTAGCTGAGTACGGCGTCCCTATGGTGGAGTTTCACTCTGGGGAAGAGTCCCCTACAGATCCCTTCATCAACCTGGAGCCGCAGGAGGCAGCTGCTTTGGGTGCGCTGATTATGGAGGTCGTCTCGTCAGCTCCTGAGGTGCCGAAGGAGATTGGCTCTTTGGAGCCTGTGCCAGTCCTGGCAGGGATTTCAGAGCTTGCTGGATCGCCTACCAGGTCACTCTTGGAGATGTCCGTCCAGGAGACTGCGGCTGTGGAGGTGGAAGTTGAAGCCAGACGGGATGCCAGTCCACCTGGTGCTGTTTTGACTCTTAAGACTATCACGACTAGGATGGCTTAGGAGCCGGAGCCAAACCTTCCCAGCTTCACAGAGGTCGCAGCTGAACGCGCCAAGCCCCCGGGTTTGCTTGTGTCTGGAGATGAAACTTGTTGTCCGAATGCATCCTTCGCTCAGGTATGATCGTCCAAAATTGAGCATTCCTCTGCTGACTGGAACTTTGAGAATTTTTGATCTTTCGTTCTCCCTTGCAGGTCCCTAGGGAGGTTAACTCTTTCAACACGCTGATCGCTCAATTGTGTGGATACTTCCACCGTGTCTCGGAAGAGTCTGAGTAGGAGATAGCTCAGCATGCGGGAGTTGAGATCGCTTCCCTTCGAGAGGAAAACCAGCAGCTGAGGGGAAAGATCGGGTAGCTAAAGGAAGAGAATAGGCATCTAAAGGATGAGAATAGGGAGCAAGCGCAGGAAACTGTGCGCCTAAGGTAGGAGGTTGAGCAACTGAAGAGAATAGTCACTGCTCTGGAGGACGACAACTCCCACCTCTCCAGAGACCTGAGGGGGCTGCTCATTTTGGAGGATGTGCCCCTCGTACTAGAGTGCAGGTACTGGTATGGCATTCGCCTATGCTGTAAGATTGCCTCTCTCGTGTTTCTAAATGTCTCGGAGGGTGTCTTTCATCAAGGAAACTGTAGGGTCTGCAACAAGTCTCGTCTGAGAAACTTTTTTGAAGAGGTGGGCCCATTAGACTCGTAGGAATAGCTTTGTTTGTACATAACTTCTTTCCTTTTTGCCATTTGACAATGCCTTGTATATATGTCTTGAATGAAAAGTAGCATTCTTTCTTGCATCCAGTGCCTTTGAGTATATGATGTAATTTTAGAAGTCATAACTCGTGTTTTAACGATTAATCTTGTAAAACTATTGTCGTCAAGGCTCCAATCTGACGCCTTTTTGCATTGTACTTGTCCTTCGTCAGAGAATGTCGTCGCATCTCACGCGTTTGATGGAAAGTTTGGTCCAGTAGAGTGGACATCGTCGAAAGTCCCGCGGAGCTACACTAAGGGCCAGCTGGGTTTTCAGGCTCAACAACCAGACTCCGGGTCTATGATTTTTAGACACACGATAACTGTATTAGGCGTTCGCCCCCGCTCAAGGCGTCGTCGCTCTCGTGTGCACGGTCCTAGCCCATGACCATCGTAGACTGAGGGTGATCTTTTCTTCGAAAGAAGGTTAGCGCACGCCTGCAATTCTTGCCCCATAAGGTTTTAGTGACCGTACACTGGGAACTTCAAAAGCCCCCAGGCCTAACGCTTTGACCGCATGAGTCGCCTGGTACGAAACCAAGGATTTGTGGCCCACTCAAGTCGTTTCGACAGAGTCAAAATTCTGAGGTCGTCGCTTAGCACGGAGCTAAGGATTGAGGGGTTGCTTAGGGCCTCTCGACGCAGAGTCAAAATTCTAAGAAGGCTGCTTTCGGGCCCCTTGGCTCGGAGCCAAGGATTGAGGGGCTGCTTAGGGCCTTTCAATGTGGAGTCGAAATTCTGAGGTGGCCGCTTTCGGACCGCTTGACACGAAGCCAAGGATAGAGGAGCCGCTTAGGGCCTTTTGACACTGAGTCAAAATTCTAAGACGGACGCTTTCAGGCCGCTTGGCACGAAGCCAAGGATTGAGGGGCCGCTTAGGGCCTTTCGGCACAGAGTCAAAATTCTGAGGTGGCCGCTTTTGGGCAGCTTGGCACGGAGCCAAGGCTTTGTTTTACAAATGGATGAAAATCCCCCGACTTAGGGGCAATCTAGGTCATTTCACTTTTTGAAATGTCATACATGCAAACACTCATATGAGTGAACACACAAGATAACAAATATGATCAATTTTATTAAACGAAAACATAATACATGTACAAGCTTTCCTCATGGTGCGCATGTATGCCATACCTGGGCCAATGCTATCCAATTGATAATATTTTCTGAGGTAACCGGCATTCCAGGCCCGCGGGACCAACTTGCAGTCCTGGGTGCACAGCTTGTATACTCTATTCCAGAGGATTACTGAGACGATGAACGGGCCCTCCCACCCTGGGGAGAGCATATTACTGCTAGCGGTCTTTCCCGTAGCCTCTACACTTCGAAGGATCAAGTCTCCAACCTTGAACGGGAGTGCCTTCACCCACTTATTGTAGTATTGCGCGATACACTGCTAGTAGATTGCAGTCCTCAAACGAACTGTGTCACAAACTTTCGAGAGCAAGTCAAGGAATTTCCTGAGTCTCTGGGAGTTGGTGGCCGGATCGGAGTGGAGGAAGCGGTGGAAGAACTCTGCTGCTCAGCAAGGCTTCCTAAGGCGGAAGCTACTTCAGCAAAGAAGAAAGA
>JAOVVI020019468.1:0-10106 GCA_028571085.2 Nepenthes alata | reverse complement strand
GGCATCTTGAATTTTAGAGGGCGCGTCCTCGTCATGATCTCCGTAGAAAACGGAGATTGGAGCGCGTTAGCCCCTCCTCCACTTCCCTCTCAAAGCACTAGATTACATCCTCTCACAGGCCTATCCTCCACTCGAGGTGGGGCAGTTGCCTTCTTCTAGTCGAGATAATACCTCAACTCGTAAGGCTCTCGGACTGCACGGCGCTTGGCGGCCGTGTGAGCTTCATGCTGGGGAGCTCCTCGCGGAACCGCCTCTTTGTGGCTGTGCTCGCGGCGGCTCCGGTGGGCTCCAGAGTGACGCCTCTCTTGGCTCTCTTCGCGGGCATGAGGATCCGGACGGTCCTCTGGCCTCCTGTGGGCTCTGCTGCTGGAGGCCACCTGGGTCCTTGGGTTTTCGTGTCGGCTAGGGGGCCTCTCCCGGTGGCTCCTCTCCCTGTCCTTGTTCTGGGACGTTCCAGCCTGGGAGGCCCTAGAGGGAGCCCCTTCTTCTTTCATATGCTCCTCGAACTTGGAGCAGAACGTGTTGAAGGCTCGAGACATGCCTTCCACCCTGGTCGCCATGCCTCTAACCACCGGGTCAGTGTGGTTTTCTGCCCCGGTGCAAGGGTCGGGGCAGCCAATGCGTGAGGCCACCTCCCTGACAGGTGCACTCGCCTGCGCCATTGTGTTTACCATCCAGGTACTTTGAGTTGAAGTTGTTGGTGTATTTCTTGTTAAGATATGAGAAACAGACTTTCGGTCGTTTCCCACAGACGGCGCCAATGTTGCGTCCTGAGTTTCCGGCCACTAAGCAAACAGCGTCTGAGCAGAACTTACGAGTTCCAAGATAGACAAAAAATACACAACACAGAGTAAAATGTGAAAGAGTAAAGGGGACGAGGACCTCGAGTGCGATATCTTTTACGTGGAAAGTCCCTTTTAGATTGCAAAGGGGAAAAACCACGGTCACGGACGGGCGTCCAGAAAATTCCACTATGGATCAAGAAGAATACAAGAGGACTCTCGATTATGCTTTTTGTCACCACCAGGAATTACAAGTCTCACACTCCATTTCTCTCTTATTACTTTCTCTAGGAAAATGCTCCCAGTATGGACTCAGGAAACGAAATTGCAGAATCCTCTCCTTGGTGCCCGAAGGGAGGTATTTATAGGAAAAGAAAAAGTTATTCTGTTATGGAAGGGGCACGTAGCACTGGCTTGTCAGGGGCGCCTGCCACAGCCCATCTAGTGCGGCGTGCCAGGGACACGTGTCGTCAATACAGTGGACATGGCGCCTGCTCTGCAGATACGACGTACCAGGGACGCCAGTCCTGCAGATACGGCGTGCCAGGAGCCGTTGGATCATGATGACGCGTGCTTTTTTGGTTATAGGGAATCATTTGAGTTGGCTTGCTAGGACACTTTGATTTTTTATATGGAGACGTCAAAATGGTTCTCGGACACTTTTCGAGTTTTCTTGATGACTTCAGTCCCCTTTAGGGGTCCTCGTACTCCCATGGAGTAAACGGACCTCTCGGGCTTTGGTCACTATTTGGGCCCCTTGGGCCGTAGATGTGACTTTGGGCCTTCCTTATGGGCCGTGATTTATGGGCCCTAGTAGTGGAGCCTAACTATCATTCTTTTTAAAAACTCTGGCATCGCATGACTCCACCTAATACAAAATCACCTGCGACTCTCTCTTTACACACACTTGACTTAAATGTAATATGGCGCATCTCTCATCGCACTCGGACTTCAGACATTGCAACCCTAAACCACAAATCGAGCCTCTGCGCTTCTTCCTCTACAAATGTCTACATAGCATCGATATTGAATTCTGCTGTCGGTTCGACGGCTAAAATTTTTCAATTATCAATGGCCGGAGATGGAATACTTCCGTTTTCTGTGGTATCTATAGTTGAAGATATACTCAGACAGCAGGGTAATCGATTGAACGACATCAATTTAGGATCGAGGAAAGCAGAGGTGGCTTGTATGATTAATTTCCGCTTTCTTGGGGTTTTCAATTAAATTCTATCTTTTTGCTATATATTTATTTTCACGCCTTCAGCACACTGGTTTTTAGTGTTATTTGAAACATGTATTCATTATATCATTCCTTTTCAAATACTATTTTCATTTCATTGGATGACTATGAAGAACGGCGTATTAGTTCCTTTAATAGTATAGATAATAGATATTTAAAGCTCAAATTATGAATAAGAGATGAAACTATTGTGTTAGAGTTATTATTTTTATTCGGTTTATTCATTGACACGTCGCTATATGTCATTATTTAGTTGATTACCGTAATAGATTTTGAATGCTAGGCTTGCTATTACTACGGAGTTTGTATATAATTGGAGTTGCAGTGATGATGATGCGGAGAGTTTGATATAGTTTTAGTATCAGGTACTATTTGAAGGGCCTGGAGACAAGGTATAGATTAATCACTCAAATAGTAATAGACAAAGTTCAATCCATATTTCCTGTCAAAACCTAAAAAACAAAAAGAAAGAAAGAAGAGAAATTCACATTCAATTTTTATTAAAGAACTAATAGGTGTCAGATATTTTAATTTGTAGCCCTAAGAAGATATGAAGCTGCTAGGTGGCTAAGGAAGATGGTGGGAGTTGTTGAGATCAAAGATTTCCCGGTTGAGCCTTACAAAGAAGATTTTTGGATCAGGTTAAGAAGCGGGGTAATTCTTTGCAATGTTCTTAACAAGATTCATCCTGGGGCTGTGCCGAAGGTATATTTCTTCTTAACTACTATACTTATTTCCTTTATGTTTCCTTTTCTAATCTATTGGTTATATTTTGTACGTGGCTTTATCTATGGGTGGTTGAAGCTCTGAATGATTATGTGATTATCCCTGATGGGGTAGCTTCAATGGTTTGTCAATACTTTGAGAACATGAGAAGCTTCCTGTAGGGGATCGACCGGTTAGAGTTAGACTGAGAGGAAAGAATACGGCAATGATAATGACGAACAATAAAAGAGACACACATATAATTTATGTGAAAATCCTCTTCTGAATAAGAGAAAAAAAACCACGGAACACTTAGCCAATAAATTTCACTATATGAAATTTTGGTTATAAAAACCCAGAGAACAGAATATAAGACTAAGTACGACTCATTGTATTACACTGTTATATTTCAAAGTAGCAGCGATATCAATATATATACAGATGAATCTACTCACTGGCGGTGCCTGCCTACTTTGCAAGTTGGCCACCCACTTTATAAGTCGGTTACTTATTCCACAAGTCGATCATCTATTCTGCAAGTCGATCTCCTACTCTAGGCTTTGCAGGTGATTTGTTACACATGCTCACCTACTTAATCATTTTTTTTGCTCATTGGTAAATCGTGATTGGCCTACCGGCTGGCCCCTTTTAGTCTAGTTGGGCTCATCAGCCCGGTGTTCTCATTAGACAAGCCGGCCACGGCAGGCCGGCATCATCAACCTAGCTGCTTGCCCCGCGGGCGCGAAAGCCACATTGCTCCATTTCAACATTATACCCATTTGAGTGTTCATCCAAATTTTTCAAAGAGCCTTTCAACCGAATACGGGTCCATATGAAAGTAGTCCATATCCTAACACTTCCTAATTGCCACATAGGAAATGGGACTTTCAACTTTTCTGGCCTATGATTTGGGACTGGCTGGTACACCATATCATACTATCTGCTAAAGAACAATGCATGATGTGTATGCATGAATGAAGGACAATTCTCCCACTTTTTTAATAAAATTATATAATGTATATAAAAACGGCATTTTTCTATTTTTTCTGGAAGAAAAGAATTTACGCAGCACATTATACTTTCATTTTAACTTGAGGAGTAGGGAAGGGCATCATGTAGCAAAGTGTTTTTTATTTTTTATTTTTTGAAGTCTTAGTCATAAATACTCGTAGCAGCCAAACAACTCCTGTGATCCCGAATCTTCATTAATTGTTTTTTTTTTCTTTTCATTTTCACTTCCACGCTTCGAATCGTTGTATATTTATATATTTATGTATAAAATTCAGAGTCGAGCTTCCTCTCTTTTCACCTTCGACAAGAGTTAATTCTGTCTTTGCATAAGTCAGAAACGTGGAAGAAAGACATCATCAAATGTGGCACTAGATTATTTTCAGACTATTTTCTTCTCCTTGTGATGCTGTCACAAAACTATTATTTATCTAACTAAGATAGAAAAAAAATAAATAAATAAATAAATATATATATATATTTCAAGCTGACAACATGAAGCGTTAATTATCTCATTTGGATTCATCAAACTTCAACTGCTTAGATAAATAAAATATTTTGATTAATTAGAAAATTCCATTGGTTTTTACAATTTTTTTTGAAGAAAGTTTTACGTGTAACAGTAACAAAACCGATAAAAAGGCAAAGTTAAGTAAGCGAAGGGTTAGGTTGAATGAAACTCGTGGGCTATATTTCAATGACATTTTATGTTGATGTAGGCAGCCTATGAACCAGTACTAAAGTAATTATTTACCCTATTTAAATTTCCCTATCGTCGTTGCTTTGGTAATTTTCCCCCCTTATTGTGCTCTTCAACGTTGCATAAATGGTGTTCATTCTTCTAAAATCGAAAATTCCCATCCGTTGATTTCCTATACACGTATTGCCGAATTTTGCTAAAACTGGACATCAGCGACCCACTGAAGAGGAATGATGTGCTGCTGTGCTCCGGTGTTCTTTCCCTTACAAAACGCGGCTGTTGGGTACTTCGCTAATGTATGCAACCGGTCCAATCTTTGCAGGGGGGCCGTCAACACGCCCTACGTTGTCCTTGTGCTCAGCACAGTCTCATCCAAGCAGCCCAATTCATCTGAGAAGCCAAGACCGTCTCATCCATCCACGGACCAATTTTGTTCAAGGCCTCCTCCTGTGAGGGCCCAGTCCTTACATGCCCGCTGCCAAATCTTCCTCTTCATTTGTGTCCGGATCAGCACACCGATATCTTCACCAAATCCCATTTAATTTGGTTTCCGAATTCAACTTTTTCCTGCCATCTCACTTTGAGTTTGAGGGGATGCAACTGTAATATATACTCTATAATATTTAGTTACCAATGATGGGTTTAGCAGCAATACGTCAAATGAGACCAGCCCCACAATCCATCATCATTTTTTAAAAGCGAAGAGTCTCATATTGTTTTTGCAAAATGAGTGTATATGAGGAACACACTATAAAGTCAAGCTCCCTCAAACTTGTAAGGAAAAAAAAGCTCATAGAAGCTTAACAAGATCTAACGGGACTTTCCCTCCAAAAGGGGGTTACTTTCCTTCCAGGTGGCCTACCCTCCATTGAGTAGCCGGCCTCCACTCAGAAGTTAGGAGGTCCTCAGCCTTAGCTTAGTGGTCCCTAGCCTTCCAGTCAGGAGATCCTCAACCTCCATCCAGGACATCCTCGACCTTCCAACAAGGAGGTCCTTAGCCTCTGTTTACGAGATCCTTAAACCTTAGCCTAGAGATCCTCAGCCTTTCAATTAGGAGACCCTCAGCCCTCCATATAGGAGGGCCTCGGTCCTCCTTCAGCACGAGGACCCACGACCCTTCATTCAGTGAATAGGCACTCCATCCTCTTCTTCCAAGGAGCTCAGTCCTCCGATTGGTGAGCCTGCCCTTCGCGGGTGCACCTCTAAGCCCTTCATTCAATGAATAGGCACTTTGTCCTCTTCTTCCAAGGAGCTCAGTCCTTCGATTGATGAACCGTCCTCCGCGGGCGCACTGCTAAGTCGACCCTCTGCCGAGCGCACCTCTAAGGTGCCTCTCCACGAGCGCACCTCTAAGGTGCCTCTCCACGAGCGCACCTCTGAACCGTCCCTCTGTCAAGCGCACCTCTGAACCGTCCCTCTGTCGGGCGCACCTCTAAACCGCTCCTTTATCGGGCGCTCCTCTAAGATACTCATCAGTTGGCACATCCAAACGCTCCACCTCTATACACATATATGCATTCATCTCATTCTCCTAGTATCTTTCTATCATTTAAGAAAGATTTCTAACTTGAGTATCGGAGTGTCGACGGGGTATCCCCGTCGGCCTTTGAACTCTTATTTTTAATTTGTGTTGTGTAGGTTTCAGATTAATAGCGATCTCGATCGGATCCGATCGAGATCGACCCGCAGCGGAAGATCCGAAGACTCCATAATCCGTATAACAATCAAAAACTCGGGACGTAACAACCAAAACACGGTATCATATAATGAACATATTTATGTTGTAATTATTTTTTGTTAATAAATAATTGGTTTCTTAAGAAACAAAGAGTTACCTTCTTGTATAATATTACCCAGAAATTCCATAAATACCATCCTTCCACGCTTGATTAATATAACTTAATGTACAATTCGATCTCTGTAACATTGACTGTTGCACAAACACACAATGTGTACATAAATCCCCGGGAAAAAGGACAGGAAAAAACTGCAGGTTCCTGCCCATCAATCCACAACCTACCTAGACAGTGTAGAAATCCTGTTTCTTCCATGGCTATAGACCCCTGCAACACAAAAAAGACTTGAAAGATTAACTTAGTGACCAACCGCATCCTCCTCGATTTTTGTAAACACTTTTCAATAAAGTCTATTCGATAATTTCTAAGGGCACGAGGTCTCAACTTTTTGATGTCCACCACACTCACTCGCAGGCCCATCATTAAATACCAGCTAGTTCTAATTACACAAAAAAAAAAAATAAAAAAAAAAGAAAAAGAAAAAGGGGTGCCAACCCAGATAGTTGCGATTGTCCTCGGCATTTCTTAGCGCAAGCTCCTGACCAAAAGTAAGAGCAATTATAACCCCCGAGCTAAAACTACTCCTTTGGCCTCTAAGCTAAGCCTTCCAAGCTCGAATTTCATTCTTAATATTGACGACCTCAGATGATGGATGAAGAGCTGCAATCAGATTCAGGGCTCCACTTGACCGAGCTCCTTGGAATAGAAACCGGCTTCAAATTCACGACAGCCTGTGAGGCCGCCGCCGCCGCCGCTGCTATTTCAGCCGGAAAATTGAGCAAAGCCTTCGCGCCACGCATCCTAAACGCTGCCTTGTCATAAGCCAAGGCCGCCTCTTCAGCCGTGTTGAACGTTCCCAGCCAAACGCGGGCCCCATGCCTGGCCGAATCACGAATCTCAGCCGCAAACTTCCCCCAGGGCCGCCGCCTCACCCCTCTGTAGTGCTGCTTCTTGCCTACGGTGGAGAGGGGGGAGAGGAAGCAGCGGCGGCCGGCGTTGGCCGTCGTCTGGATTATTCTGGGAGGATGGACGTGTGGGTGGGTGGGCGCGCCGTTGGCCTCGCTGAGGACGTGGTATATCATCATGTCCTGTGAATCATTTTCATTGAGAGGAAGATCGACTTGGGAACTCGAAACCATGGTTACTGGCTTTCTCTCTTGCCCTGGGATTTGTTGTGATTTCCAGCGGATTTTCTGATTGGGAGAGGTTGCGGAATTTTGATGCCGTGGAGCTTGAAAATTGTGAAAGAAATTTTATGGTGATTCCTGCCCATAAATACTAGTATGCTTGAGGAGTGCACAGACGACTTTGGCCTCCCTCAAACTTTATATTACCACATTACTCCTATAACTTGTCGTCATCTTATTAACCGGGGGGGAAAAAAAAACAAAACACAGATTTTTGATAGTCACTTCCTCAAATGAAGTTAATTATTTTTATAAAATGTCGGGTCATGTTAAAATATCCATCCCCTGACATTATTAAAAAAGTAATGTAAAGACATGACAGAAAAAAGACAAGGATTATAAGTTTGCTAGGCTGAGGAAAAATATATCTCGGGCCCAAAATTCATATGATTAAATAGGAAATATTTGTAAACCGGGTAACCGAACAGATGCGTATTTGATTTTCTTTTGTTGCGTTTCGTGATTAAGGATGAAGAAGTGTTACTCATTGAATATTAGCCAAGGAAACGTAAAAACACGTGACAAGAGCAGAAGGTCATTTTCGTAGATTAGGTGGTATCCATGGGCAGTTTCCAATGAGCACGGTCCGATAGAGATTGATGGAGAGATGGAGGGTGCGACGACGGTGTCCCGTCAGGACATACGCAGAAGAGAAATAGGAATAGGATTGGGCATAATAGGCAGGGATGTGGGCGGAATACGTAGAAATCAATATGACGTCATCGCCGTCGTAAGATTTGCGCATCTGATCTGTCCTCCTCCTCCACTTGACGGTCGAAAAAGATTAAACTAAGAAACCAATACCAACACGATTTCTCACGTGCTTTGAAATTTGAACGAAACAATTATTAATTTAATAGACGGTATTCGACGAGCCGTCTTTGTCATCTAGAAAAGGGACCCTAATTTATTATATCAAACGGGCCAACCACCTGTTATATATATATATATTGAGAGAGAGAGACACGATATTTTCTTTTTCTGGTTTTATCTTTTTTTCTGGACATTTCCATCACAAACTAATTTAAGCAATCTTTTATGTATCCAAAAAATTAGTATTTCTAAAAGTTCTAATTCTAAAAAAGCAAAAAGAATAAATTTTGATGATATATGATACAGTTTGTTTATTTTTTATGTACATCTACCGATATCTACAAATAATCAAAATCGTAATACTTTAAAAATATCTAAAAATAACATTTGGTAACACCACCCTTTGTTTGGAAAGTGAAAAGGGTGGTTGGGGTCTTGTCTCGGGCGCCAAATTAGATGTTCTTCAAGGATGGTGCTGACGGATGAGCTTGTTTAGTTGTAGGTGTTATTATTGTTGGGTTTGGTCATTTTATTGTGGGTAGCTCAAGAAACGAATGTGTCATTGGAATATCGTGCAATATTTGTGTAGAGTTTGAAGTACTGCAAATTGGCTGTAGCAAAAAGTCGAAGTGGGCAAATGTTTGAGTGGCAAATGCTAGAATGGGCATTTGTCGGAGTGGTAAATACCGGAGTGGGCAAATGCTAAAGTGGTAATTGTCGAAGTAGTAATTTGCTGGAGTGGGCAAATGTCAGAGTAGTAAATTTGCCGAAGTCGGCAATTTGACGGAGTGGTGATGCCCAGAGGTTGGATTGGTGATAGTTGATTTTACAGAGTAAGTAGATTTTGTAGAGTAGACAGTCGACTTTGCAGAGATGTACCTCCTGTGAAAGCGTAGAAACTGATAAAAGTGCCAAAATAATAATATTGGCGTGACAAATCTTCTACAATATAAGGGCATGTGAGCAGGTGGGATATCGGCCAGGTATTGTTATAAAGCGCACCAAGCGCTTCAGACCAAGGTGGTAAATTGCATGTGGAATGGAGCAGAAACGAAGTGCAGAAGGGGGCCTTCACCGTTTGTTGTTCACCACTACATTTGTAAAATCAGAAAGTAAAGAGCACTACTAGTGAGAAAAATGAGAATAGAAAAAAGAAAGAATAAGGAATGAAAGTTTATTTACTCTAAAAAATTATTTTCTTGCATTGTCTCGGATGGGTTGCCGATATTCTACCTCGAGGGGGTTTGTAATTGATTTTACATAGTAAATTTTTCAGAGTTCGTTCCGTGATTTTTTTCTTTAATTGAAAAGAATTTTCTATATTGAAAATCGTTGTACATTCTTGTGTTACTTGTACTCACATTCTTAGTAGCCGATGGTCGACAGAGGGTTTGAAATTTTTTGCTGAGTCGGATCAAGTTGTATCCAAGTCAAACCCAACAATTACTGCTTCTTTCGAAGATCCATGGGCTCACAACACATGGCCAGTTCATTCACCCAGTAGTTTGACTAGTTAAGAGTAACGTGCACATGGGAATTGTGGGGCCAAGGACCAACCCATACATTAGCTTAATAGAGTTTTCTGTTGGAAATATATCTTATATGACGAGATATATAAATTATTGATTTATTAAATTAATTAAATAAATATGATCCTATTAGTTTATATATATTAAAAAAAATTTTAAAAGACATGCTCGTTCAAGACGTATTCTTTGATAAAAATAATATATTATTTTTCAATAATGATGCGTACCTGGATCCGACTTCGAACAGATTCGGATTTTAAACGGGCTGGCCCGATCCGGCTCCGTTCACTGAGTGCGGGTCCTGCACACCACAACGAAGAACGAGAGGTCAGCAGTTAGCGGC
>JAOVVI020019467.1:0-10106 GCA_028571085.2 Nepenthes alata | reverse complement strand
TATTATTATTATTATTATGTGTTATTAATATTAATATTATTATTATTATATTTTGTAATAAAAATAATGATTGTTATTATTATTATTGATGGGTATACCGACATATGGGTTGATTTTAACATAAAAGAACGGCCCACCGAAGAAGGCCCATTGGGTCGTGGAGTTATTTGGGATCAAGAAAACTACTACGATTTTCTTGACACGTGGAAAGAATTATTCCTGAAAATCAACAACAACGGCTCAAATCGGTAGCAACGTCTCAAATCGGCAGTAACAGCTCAAACCGGCAACAACGGCTCAAAACTGTTTTGTCTGATCTGAACGGTTGAGTCAGAAAGGGGAATGGTTATAAAGAGATCCTCTGCTAGAAATATGAGGAGGGATTTTGATGATAAAAAAATTCATATCCAAATATACTTTTTACTGTATTCTCTTTTATCAAATTGGGAGAATGAATAAATGATTCAAGTGGAAGAAGAAAAAAATTTAACTTTCTTTTGACATTCGAAACAATCGAATTGTGATTTGTAAATTCAGGATGTCAATAATTAATTCATCATTTATTCACAATCTTAGAATTAATTGAGCTTTCTCAAATCCTGAATCTTGAGTCGCATTATTGGCGCCGTCTGTGAAAAACCGACGAAAAGCCAGTTTTTTTCATCCCATTCTCTAAATAAAATATGGTCAACACAAGAATCTGAACCAATATTCCTACAAGAGATGCCACTTCCATCAGTAACCCACCTCCTACTATCATTCAAACGGGAAACCAGCAAGAAGAGATAATACGAACATTCAATACTCGGATGGACAATATGTCAGAAGCAATTCAAAATCTCTGCACTCAATTTAGACAAACCCGACCTGCCAACCCAGTTATCATCACCAAGAGAAAAGGCTGCAAAAGAAAATATACAAACCAACCAATAATTCAAGAACAAGTGGCTTTTAGCAATGCGGGAGACCGATCTCGAATGGATGACCGATCTCGATTGGAAGGCTGATCTCGATTAGAAGGCCGATTAGGTCCCGTCCCACAAAATCAAAATCAGGACCGTCAAAACACACAATGTTCTCGAAGTAGGCGAAGGTCACCTAACCGTGAGGTTGCATGCTATAATGTACAACTGGAACGTGAGAACATTCATCCTGTCCGATAAGAAACGCAACCCATGGAATTGAGGACCTATCTTAATGCAAAGAGATCTGCTGTTCCTCAGGTGGAGGAAAAAGTAGAGAAAAATTGGAATCATGTATTCGGACGAAACACAGAGGGACGTTCTATCGACTTACGTGGATCACCATTTACAATGGACCTCCATACACGACCTCTCCCACATAAATTCAAAATGCCAACTCTGGACGCTTATGATGGAAGTTCTGATCCCATGGATCATCTGGATCACTTCATATACCTTCTGAGTTTCCAATGTCTAGATGAAATGACAATGTGCCAATGCTTTCCGTTAACCCTCAAAGGAGACGCTCGGATCTGGTTCTACCGACTACAACCAAATTTGATTCGATTGTTTAAAGAATTAGCTGACAATTTTCTAATCTAATTTGCTTCCAACAGAAGAATTGAAAATCAACATTGGCATCTTGCCAGAATAAAGCAGGGTTCAACTGAAAGCCTGAAAAGTTTCTTAACTCGATTCACTGAAGAAGCACGACAAATCCCACGAATAGCTGATGAAGTAAAATTGAACACTTTCATATCAACGTTGGAGCCGGGTGAATTTTTAAAACATCTAGCGCATAGCGATCCCAACACCTTTCATGAAGCAGAATCGATAGCTCAAGCATACATTGCGGCAGAGGAAGCTAATGAAGCAAAAAAGCCACTGTAGTTGGACAACAATCAGCGGGGACCGCCTAATGGAAAGAAAAGAAGCAATGACCGTTCATATTCACAAGAAAGAAAACAACCCAGGGCAGGGCCTAGAGTTCATAGGGAATTCAAACCCTTGAATCTGATTCCATTGAATGAATCTAGGACAAATATCCTCATGCAAATAAGAGGTAAAAAATTCCTTAAATGGCCAAAGCCACCCAAAAATCCAGGAGCTAGAGATTATACAAAGTATTGTCATTATCATCGTTCTCCAGGACATAGCACTGAGGAATGCCAAACTTTACGGAAGGAAATAGAAGAACTCATCCGGAGAGGAAATCAGATAAAATTTCTAAAAGATTCTAAAAAAACTACTGCTGAACCAACAGAAGAAAGACAATAGCAAGCGCCAAAAAGCTGAGTCACTGCTGGCGTGGTCAATATGATTACGGGCAAGTCATCTAAAGTACATCAACCTGACCGACTTGAGGATGTTATGAAGATTAAAAAATAAAAAAATGAGACTGAAGATGATGTTATTTGTTTCAGTAAGAATGACATGGAGCATGTACAATATCCTCACTCTGATCCTCTTATTGTATCAATGCTCGTTTCAGATGGTAGGGTTGACTATCAACTGAAACAGGTTTTCATAGATAATAAAAGTTCAAGTAATTTACGTTACCTCGACGCCTTTTTCAAATTGGGACTAAAAAGAGCCGATATAAGGCCTACTGAAGGACCTCTTTATGGGCTAGATAATGAACCGGTTCAAGTACAATGAATCATCCAATTAGAGATAACTCGGGGAACATACCCCAGAGTGGCATCTCGTATGCTTTCATTCCTAGTGGTTGATTTACCATCAGTTTACAATGCTATATTAGGCCGACCTTGCCTATCCACGTTTGGAATAGTAACATCCATACCTCATTTGAAGATAAAATTCTTAACTCCATGCGGCATTGGCGAAGTCCTAGGAGATCAAATAATTGGCCGGTCTTGTTATCTTTTTCAAATCAGTCAGACAGTTCTTGACGAACCAATCAAAGATCTTGATTATCGGGATAAAATTTTTTTACAACAGGCCCGGTCTGGAGAACCAGGTTCTTCTTGACCCTAGTAATCCAGACAAGTATGTACAAGTGGGGTCTTCCCTCTCAGAACCTGATTGTGATCGGTTGATAAATTTTCTTAGTAAAAATTCATATTTATTTGCTTAGTTACCCACTGATATGCCAGGAATCTCAACTGATATGATGGTACACAAATTAGGTCCGGATCCCAGTCATAAACCGGTTAGATAAAAACTGAGGAATCATTATGTTGAAAAACTCATTACAATTCGAGAAGAAGTAAAAAAGCTTTTAGACACCGGTTTCATTCGGAAAGTTTAATATCCATATTGGCTTTCCAACGTGGTCCTGGTGAAGAAAAGTAGCAAAAGATGGCGAATGTGTGTGGACTTCGCTAACGTAAACAAAGCATGCCCAAAGGACAGTTTTTCACTGCCCAGGATAGACCTATTGGTAGATTCAACGTCCAGACACGAATTATTGAGTTTTATGGATGCTTACTCAGGCTACAACCAAATCTGGATGAGTCCTGAAGATGAAGAGCATACATCTTTTATGACGGATCAAGGAACTTACTGTTACAAGGATATGACGTTCGGCCTAAAAAACGCTGGAGCCACGTACCAATGGCTCGTGAATAAAATATTTGAAGCCCAGATTGGCAGAAATATAAAAGTTTATGTGGATGACATGCTCGTAAAAAGCAAAGTTGCTGGGGATCATGTGGACGATCTTAATGAAGCATTTAAGGTACTCCAAAAATATTATATGAAATTAAATCAAACTAAATGCGTTTTCGGGGTTTTCGCTGGAAAATTTTTAGGCATCATTGTCTCTAGACGATGAATTGAAGCCAACCCTGAAAGGATAAAGGCCATTATCGAAATGAGCCCTCCACGAACGGTTAAAAACGTTCAAAGGCTCACTGGAAGGTTAGCATCACTCTCTCGATTCCTATCCAAGTCGGCAGAAAGGTATTTACCTTTCTTCAAGGCCTTAAGAGGAACCAAGACGAATGGATTTATTTGGTCCTCCGATTGTCAAAAGGCATTTCAAGAACTAAAAGAATACTTGTCTAGTCCTCCCTTATTGGCTTCGCCAATACCGGGAGAAGAGTTATTCTTGTACCTGGTAGTTTCATCTGTAACTATCAGTTCGGTCTTAATTCGGCAAGAAGTAAATATACAACAACCGGTCTACTATGTAAGCAAGACCCTGGTCGGTGCTGAGACTCAGTATATGCATGCCAAAAAGATTGCCTTGGCTCTTGTCTATTCAGCGAGGAAGTTGCGTCCTTATTTTCAAGCACATAAAATAATTTTGCTGACCGATTAGCCTTTGAAAATAATTTTACAAAGGCTTGATATGTCCGGGCGACTGGTAAAATGGGCAATTGAATTAAACGAGTTTGACATAGAATTTAAGCCAAGATCGGTTATGAAGGGGCAAGCATTGGCTGATTTTATTGTTAAAACCGTGAAGTCAATCCAGGATACAACCGAAGAAACACCTGAGGTCAAAACGGAGCCAATTTGGTTATTGCATGTAGACGAATCGTCAATACAATCCGGCAATGGAGCAAGAGTGGTACTAAAAACCCATGAGGGAACAGAGATAAACTATTCACTAAGGCTCGCGATCCCAGCAACTAATAATATTACAGAATATAAAGCTTTGCTCACTGGACTTTGGTTCGCTAAAGAATGCTCAGCAAAGTATATAATTATTTACAGCGATTCAAAATTGATCGTGAATCAAGTCCAAGGAAATTTTCAAGCCATAAGTGCTCCCTTAGCAAGATATCTTGCTAAGGTGAGAGATATGATGAAAAATTTTGACAAACCAGAAGTGGTGCATATTCCAAGGGAAGACAATGGAAGAGCCGATCAATAAGCAAAGGCTGCAGCAACCAAAAATCTTGAGCAGTACTCAAAGATTATGCATGAAGTTCTGTCCACTCTCAGTATCAAAGAATCTGAACATAAAGTTCTTCATTTAACTGCAAGAGAAAATTAGATGTCTCCATATTGGAGATACCTTAGGGAGGGAGTTCTATCAGAAAATCCAAAGGACAGGAAACATATAAAGAAAACGGCTGGATGGTATACCATAATAGATGGAAAAATGTACAATAGGGGATATGCAATCCCGTATCAGCACTGTCTTACTCCAGAGGAAGCCGAATATGTATTGAGTGAAGTACTCTTAGGAATATGTGGATCTCACATAGGAGGTAAGAATCTCACGTTCAAAATAATGCGTGAAGGATATTACTGGCCTACTATCAAAAGGGATGCCGTGGAATTTGATAAAAAATGTGAAAACTGCTAATTACATGGAAACTTGATGCACCAACCACCCACAGAGATGAAATCCTTACAAGCTCCTTGGCCATTTTCACAATTGGGACTCGATGTATTAGGACCTTTTCCTGTGGCAACTGGACAAAGAAAGTTTGTTATAGTTGGTATCGATTATTTTACCAAATGGGTGGAAGCTGCTCCATTGGCTCGGATAACTGAGCATAACACTATTGAGTTTGTTAAGCACAGCATTGTCTGCCGATTTAGAATTCTTGAAACGATAGTTACTGACAATGGAACTCAATTCAATGGAAAACACTTTACCCGATATTGTTCCAATTTGAGCATTCGGTTGGTTCATACTTCAGTAGCCTATCCCAAATCAAACGGATAAGTAGAGGTCACCAACCAAGCTCTATTGCATGGATTGAAGACAAAGTTAGAAGACGCTGGGGGCTCCTGGGCTGATGAACTGTCACTAGTTTTGTGGTCGTAGCGCACAACGTTAAAAGAGCCCACACGAGAAACTCTGTTTAGTCTATGTTTTGGAACGGAGGCAGTCATACCAGTGGAAATCAGATTACCCAGTCTATGAGTCAAATATTTTGATCTGGCCAGTAACGCCAAAAAAATCGGGGAGCAACTTGATTTGCTTGAGGAAATAAGAGAAACGGCGCGAGTTCGCATAGCAGCTTACCAACAACGAATCACACGATATTATAACAAAAGAGTAAAATCTTGCCAATGTGACATTGGGGACTTGGTTCTGAGAAGTATTGAAGCGACGGGAAAGATAGTTAACAGAAATAAATTATCTCCCAACTTGAAAGGTCCCTTTATTGTCTCTGATATTCTCCAAAATGGAGCTTATAAATTGCGTGCTCAAAATGGAAAGCTCGCTCCAAAGATATGGAATGTTGTCCATTTAAGGAAGTTCTATCAGTAGGACTCGCTTCGGATCTTGCAGGTATCATGCATACCTTAAAATGTATAACTCGTCTTGATACTAATAAAAATACTTTTCACTGTTTCTTAATTGACCGGTTGTATTCTTTATAAAATATGGCATGATTACTGATCGGCCTAGGCTGCCCCTAAGTCAAGTGGTGAAACACTACTTGCACACAGACCTAAAAGCGGTCTTGAAAATATTAAAAACCTCATTTCTAAATCGAGCGACTTATTTTAAGGTCAAATTACAAAAGTTGGATCTGTTCCAATTGGCACGCAAGCAAGCGGTCAAATATACTAAACCTTAGGGGTTATCCAACACACATGTGGCGACTCCATAATATAAGGTGAACACTTTCAGCCTACGATGGTCAAATAAAACATCAAGTAATCTTAAATGCCAAACAAAAGTTTATATAAACACAAGTTGAATTAATGCATAACCGTTCAAAACACATGTATGTGTACATATATATCTATGTCAAAGGGCTCCCGGGAGGGTGTGATGAGGATTCGTCTCTATCAGAGAAATATTTCAAGTCAGATCAACGGCATACACCCATATTCCTGTGATCGAAAAGGTTAACTGAAAATTGAGGATCAATCAGCAAAGCTATTTTCTGGCACAAGCGAATGCCTTCCTGGAATCTGGCATTTAAAGCCGATCCTATTTCTTTTGGTCTAAGTCGGATCAACAGTTCCGAATTTAAATGGGCTAACTCGTTTTGGAAGTCAGTGAGATGTAGCTTAGAAGATTGGAGCTCATCTCTCGCTTTTTGTAATTCGGATTTAAGATTAAGATTTTGATCATTGTACTGCTGGGCTTCTGCGATGGCTGCCCCCATTTTAGTTTTCATCTCTTCTAACGTTATTTGATCAACCCGATTATGAGACAAGCTTTGAACTTCTTGTTGAAGATGTCAAATCCAAAGCCTCCATTGATAAATTCTGATTCTCATGATTTCATTCAGCTTTTCATCCTATAAAAAAATCAGTCCGAATCGACAAAGTCAAACCATATCCAAAAAATGCAACACTACTTAAAACTTGCCTGGATAAAACGCGTATTCAAAATAATTTCACTCAGAGACATCCTCGAAGCAAGAGTTGATGGACGAATAGGATGACCTCCAGGGCTAGGATGAGAAGAAGCAGGAGTGTTCATCCAATCTAGACCAACTCTATCTTGACCCTCTATTGGATTGAACACTCAAACTTCAGGGGGACGAGTTTCTTTCTCAGGACAAGGCGGATTGGCAACGGGTTGAGATAGAGCTTTGGCAAGACCAGTGGAAGGAATAGTGATGTCCTCAGGGGGAACCTTAGAAGCAACGACAACTCCTTGAGTTCGGTCTTATATATAGGCCGATTGGGTGGAACCATTGATCATTAAAGCGCTTGAAGCCTCCTCAATTTTGGGCACATTGCAAATTTCAGAGAGAGGAGGGAGTCCACCAAATATGGCCATTTTAGACACGTATTCCTATCCGACAGTTGAACATTAGAGGTTAGTTCGGCCACCTCCGCAGTCCCTTGCAGAATGGGCGTAGAAGAACTTGAAGGTAAAACGTTTTCTCCTACTGATTTCTTCATGCCAACCATCCTCTCTGATATCGGTATTCCAGTATCAGTAGAAGAAGAGGTTGGACTGGCCAAAACCATTCGACGACGGGAGGTTGAACTCTTAGTTTTGGATTATTGAATTTTTCTCTTACGTTTTGAGGTGTAACTACTTATTATTGTGGTTGCCGATCGAGGCTCCCACTTGGCCAACGTTAGAATTTTAGGAGAAAGGAGGCGCTCCTTATCAGAAAATGAGCAAGGTTATCCCGAATTAAATCTGTAAATTCTTGAACTGATTTCCCCTCATCATCTTTGAATTTACCATAAAAAGATGATGGAACATTGCCCCAACCACTAGAAAAATCCAGATCAAAACTAGACTTAAAAAAGAAAAGCTTATCCTTCCAATTTTTGACCGATTCATGAATTACCCCACCAATATTTAATTCACGAGGTGTCAAGGAAATCCAGTCTCCACTTTGGCTAAATTTGAAAAGCACTTTCACTGTTGTAATATTCAGTGTAAGCCCACGAAGTCGAAAAAAGATGCAAAGATTACAAAGATACCTGATGGCATTAGCATTAGCGTGAAATCTGGCAAAGGGGACTCCAAGTTCCACAAAAATCTGGCACAATTCAAGGGCCAGAGGAATGCGTAAACCGCTAATGAGATGGGTTTCATAAATTGTGATATATCCATCAGGAGGAGAGCAGGCCCGATCGCTCTCGGAATGAACCAAGAAAGGTATTTCCTTGTAGATTTTGAACTTCGTATAAATCGAATCTACATCGGTAGATGAAAGAAACAATTTAAGAGCTTGAACACGGGGAACTTGAACACGAGGAGCCATGATGAAGATACGAATCGAAGAGAAGGAATTTGAAACGGTAAGAAAAGGGAGAAGCTGGGTTTGTAAATGATTTCAAATTTTGGCACTAGTTGCGAACCATTTCTTAAAATGATGGCCAACTGACGCACCTGTCATAATGATGCACACGTGGAAGAACCGGATTGGGTTACTCATTGGTATGTAATTAATATTTGGCCCATCCTTCAAGGGAGCTTGATAAGTGCTTTAGACGATTTCAAAGTTCAAGCTGGATTGGTAGCCGATTTCAATTCAAATCGGCAAATCAAAATACCGATTTCAAGATCAAGATGGCTGGTAGCCGATTTCAAATTCAAATCGGCAAATCTGAAATACCGGTTTCAAGTTCAAGCTGGCTGGTAGCCGATTTCAATTCAAATTGGCAAAACCGAAATATCGGTTTCAAGTTCAAGCTAGCTGGTAGCCGATTTCAATTCAAATCGGCAAAAATAGAAATGCCGATTTTAAGTTCAAGCTGATTAACATTCAATTTCAAGTTCAAATCGACAAACCAAAAGCGCTGATTTCAAATTCAAGCTGGCTGACAGCAAATTTAAGTCCAAATTAGCATGATAGAAGAAATACACTCAAATGACCCATCAGAAAGGACATGTCGCCAGTTGAAAATTCTAACCCGCCGACATAGGGGACTAGTGATGGGTATACCGACATATAGATTGATTTTAACATAAAAGAACGGACCACTGAAGAAGGCCCATTGGGTCGTGGTGTTATTTGGGATCAAGAAAACAACTACGATTTTCTTGACACGTGGAAAGAATTATTCCTAAAAACCGGCAACAACGGCTCAAATCGGTAGCAACGTCTCAAACCGACAGTAACAGCTCAAACCGGCAACAATGGCTCAAAACTGTTTTGTCTGATCTGAACGGTTGAGTCAGAAAGGGGAATGTCTATAAAGAGATCCTCCGTTAGAAATATGAGGGATTTTGATGATAAAAAAATCTATATCCAAATATACTTTTTACTATATTCTCTTTTATCAAATAGGGAGAATGAAAAAATGATTCGAGTGGAAGAATGAAAAAATTCAACTTTCTTTTGACATTCAGAACAATCGAATTGTGATGTGTAAATTCAGGATGTCAATAATTAATGCGTCATTTATTCACAGTCTTAGCATTAATTGAGTTTTCTCAAATCCTGAATCTTTAGTCGTATCAATTATATTTAATTATTATTATTATATTTTACTATTATTATTAAATTTTATAATTATTATTATTATATTTTATAATTATTATTATGTTTTGTAATTATTATTGTTACTATTATTTGTAATTATTATTATTATTATATTTATTATATATTATTATTATTATTATTATTATTACTATTACTATTACTATTATCATTATTATTATTATCATTATTTTCATCTTATTCCTAATACTATTCTACAAACCAAATAAAAGAATATTAATTACCACCTTATTCTATTCTAACAACCAAACATGAGAATAATAATTCAAACTATATTCTCATC
>JAOVVI020019466.1:0-10106 GCA_028571085.2 Nepenthes alata | reverse complement strand
TCAAGGGATGGCATCTTAAACTTTGTGGGGAGTGGATGGCTCAGGATCTCCGCTGTGAAAGGAGATCGGTCCAAATCAAAGGCGTGCTCCTCGTCTTGGAACAAGTGGTTCCAGATTTTGTCCACCCGCGGATCTGTGCGAGCGGTGTTTGCTGATCTTTTGTAGTTGAGGTAAGCCCTTAACTCCGTCTTGTCCTTGGAGGGTCCAGCAACCGGCTGACTGTTGCCTCCAGCAGATCTGGCAATCCTGGAGGCTCACTCCTGGACTACGTTGTCGTCTTCGGCCTGAGCATATCGAGGATTTCTTCTCTCTAGGCTTTCTCGCGGAGTTGTGCTTCCGGAGTGTTCTTCAGGCCTATTCTGGCCAGGAACATGGGAAGATGCAGAAACTGGATTATTCCCGGATCTCTTGGGCCTTTTGGCCGGCTTCTTTTTTCTCTAGCCACCCTTTTTGGTAGCCGGTGCAGGGACGGCTGTCGGAGGAGCCGCCTGTAGTTGATGCTCGTTCTGAGAGCAGAGTATCTGGAGCAAACGCGTGTTCGCCTGTATCTGTTCCATCAGTTGTTAAAAGTAGGGCGCTGAAACTCCGCCCGTAACCCCGTTGACCGTGGCACCAGCAGCGTGGTCCTGGTCGGGATAAGTAACGTCTCTAATGGGATCGCTAGCTTGGGCTCTCGTGTTCACCATTGTAAAGTTGGAAGGTGAAAAAGAGCGTTGTTCGGAGTAGTGGTTGGCTTTTGTAAGCGTTTTTCATAGAAGGTGCCAATAATGCGGACCTGGATCCGACTTCGAACAAATTCAGATTCTGGTGGATTGTTTGAACCGGCTCCATCCACTGATTGTGAATCCTGCACACCACAAAAGCAAACAAGAGGTCAGCGTGTCGCACGGAAAGTTATCTCATCGGAAACACTCCGACGCTTAAGTCAGTAAATCCTTCAAAGATAAGGAAGGTAACTGCTGAAAAGCAAGAAGAATTATGAGGATTGGGAGTGCTGGATTGTCGAGGACGTGAGCGATCGATTCCTACTCACAGAAAGCATAAGGAAACGATA
This sequence comes from Nepenthes alata, assembly GCA_028571085.2. Lineage (NCBI taxonomy): Eukaryota > Viridiplantae > Streptophyta > Magnoliopsida > Caryophyllales > Nepenthaceae > Nepenthes > Nepenthes alata. Next base: position 9,052 of record JAOVVI020019466.1, on the reverse strand, counting down.
TTCCGAAAGCGTGAAAGCCTCCGGGAATGACTCTCGGGTAGCCAATTAAATCTCCAGGAAGCTAGAGATTTCTTGTGAGGTTTGGAAGACGAACACCCGTAAGAGTGGAAGAGGAGATGACCTCAAACCAGTTTACTATGAGCGTTCGTGGATGTGAGAATTCTTGCTGTCAGAAAGCAAGGGCTTAGGGACGTGAGTAAACGTCTCTGTATGTCCGCAATTATGCCTCTGAGAGCCTCTCGTGTGTAAGCCTTTTTCTCAGAATGTGTCAACAAAAAGCTGTAAGCCAAATATTAGTTAGAGGTCGTCGTCTATCAGCAAAAATGTGTTTTCTCAGAAGAAGCAAAGGGTCCTTGAATCAGAGTTCTAGGGTTTTACTTAAGCTGGTGAGGGTGATCTCCCCCTTTGGAAGGCGTGATCACCTGTCTTTCAGGGTTGATTCCCGTTGCCAAATGGATGAAGATAGTTTCCTTCACGGCGGTCCGCGACTTTCCAAACTACTCACCTTCCTTACGTGTACGTTACCGTTAGAGAGCTCCAGTTGGCAGCGAATTGGAAATTTTTTGCGTCTTTCTTATGGGAAAGGCGTTGATTTTGTCAATGTCTATTTTGAGAGCCAGTTGGGATCGTGAAAGATGCTGAAAAAGTCGTTACTGACCGTATGATGGATTGTGGGCTCAAGTGGGCCAGGTCCGTAACAGTAGAAAAAACCTCTATTTGGCCCATTGATATAGTACGCAGACGGTCAACGTTTGAGTTGACCGTCTGTGTGTGAGTTGACCGTCTGGGCAGTCAACGCTAGACCTTTCAGTGTTTGGGCCAGTTCTCAAACTGAGCCGTTAACGAGTTGTCCGTCCAGTAGACGTTTTTGGGCCTACGTTGACTTTGGGCTGGCCCATTTTTGGTATACCCATTAATACCATTCCATGAAGATGATTGGGTGATATCATCACACACAGATTACTACTTATAACTCCATAACTTTTACTCACTAAACTATCAATATTAATTTGTCATTAATTGATAGTTAAGATTAATTTGCTTGGATGATGTAGATAAATTATACATTTGTATATATATATTTTTTAATTCTCGGTTATGCAATGTAACATGTAGCAAGCCAAATTATTTAATAGAAAATGTCCCCAAATATCATATAATCATAGAAAATGAAGCAATCTTGGTGAATGAAGATGTCCTTCCTCTAAATGGATTTTGAATGATGGGTTTTCAGTGTCTTTTTAAGGCTGGCAGCTCTTCCCTTCAAGCTGTTGCACTAAGATATAATCTTCATCTTTCAATACCCTTAAGACACTCATAAATAATATGATGTGATGGGTCCTGGCACCCAATGCCCATTAAAGAAGGCCCAAAGTCACGATCATTGATCAAGAAGACAAGTTGGCCCAAATAGCAACAACGGTCTGAAAGGTCTGTTTGACCTAAAAGAGGACGAGAACCTTTGGCAGAAGAAATGCCCGAGGACCAGGCGAAGACTCAGAAGGCTTTCCAAGGACGAGGACAGCCTCGACGCCTCTGCGCCCTCAGGACAATGGACGAAAATAACCAAACATGCCAACTCGGATGATTTACTGTTATCAAGAAGCACAAGTTCTCTGCAACGCACCATCAGAAAATCACGGCGCTCAGAGCACGCGCCATCATGGAAGGTATAGCGGCTCCTAACACGCCAGATACGCAGAGTTGGCGTCCCTGACACACCGTATCCGCAGAGCTGGTGACAGGCGTCCCTGACACACCGCACCAACAGAGCTGGTGGCAGGCGTCCTTGACACGCCAGTGCTGCGTGTCCCCTTACCAACGGTATAATTTTTTCCTATAAATACCCCATTCAGGCAACAAATAGAGGATTCCACCAACTATCATTTGAAGCACACATTGTGAGTAATCATAAGAAATTCTCGGTTACTATTAATAATCGAGAATTCATATAATTCATCTATTAATAATAATAAATTTATATAATAATAGATAAATAAGCTGACATTACATCACACAAGAATATCTAAAAATTTTCTCAAATATTTTTCTTTTTTCAAGCCATAAATTAATACGTCACTAATAAATTGAAATTCATAAGTGAAATCCCAGCATGTACTTCCTCTAAATGGATTTTGGATGCCAGTTTTCAATGTCTTACAAGGCTGGCAGCTCATCCTTACAAGTTGGTGATCTGTCTTTCCATACTTTTCAAATATACATGAATGAATGAGATAACATTCAATTCATTCATCCCATAATTCAGATCGTCAAAACTGCTTACACAATATAAGATAACGCCACATATAATATACATATAAATTGACTTATAATCTTGATAGAACTTCACGGCATGGGAGACAAACAAAACAATGGACATATGATGATGAAATAAGACAGATATATTGAATTAACATGGGGAAGGAGTTTTACATGACTGAGCAACATAGGTTACAATATTGACACATAACCCACTTATTGTTTTACTAACTCCAGCAAATTTCCCTCATGTCCCATTCCCTCAAAGTTTGCTTAAACAAAGACTAGAAGATGGGACCCGCTGCAAGGATCTCATCCGTCAGATTGTTGTCCTTTCCCATCTTGTGCTTTGTAAACACCTCAAAGTTGTTCTTGAACAGCCCAGCCAGCTTTAACAGTGCGTCCTTGTAAGCCTTCTTATCTGTCCACTGAAATTAACCAAAAATCAAACAGCACGATCACTATAGAATGAACTTACTTTGGGACAGGACCCTTAAATTGTTAAGGACTTGCGAGATTAATAATAAGAAAAAATATAATCACACAATAAAATGTCAAATTTACATTAAAAAATAAGGAAAAAACTATGAATAATAGAGGAGAGGCTTCATTATCTTCAAAAATAGGGATACAGAAGGAAAATGCAAAGGCCGCTATAAAAACTGTATTTTTAGAAATCTTTGAAAAGCCTAGAGATTAAAACGAGATATCAATAGAAAAATGAAGGACCCAAACTAAACTCCATCCAAAATTCATATTAAGTAGCACAACACACTATTCAAGTCCGATTTTTTAATGGACCGGTCACATTAAACGAATTCAGATCACACATAATATAAATACTGCTGTTACTTCAAATTTACTGTAATAATACCTATTAAAATATCATTTTATTTTTTTTATTTTTTTATTTAGTAGGCTACATTATAGGTGTCTCATCTTTTTTTCCGGTAAAATTATAGTAAACTTATATTATGAATAACGTTGCTCTTAACCAATTATAAATAACCAAGCATAAAAGACTCTATATGAATCTCATGGTCTTCTTCCCGCTCAAAATTTTTCCAACGAGTCCACGTAGAAAAGGAAATAGACGTAAGTGAAGGACAACTAACAGTGTTCACTGGATCAAGGATTTCCGGAGGCACATCCTCGACTGCAATCGGAATCTCGAGCCCGAATACTTCAGTTTTCTTGTAATTTGCCTTCAAAAGGGTGCCAGAATGTATGGCATCTATGATCTTTCGGGTGTATTGCAATTTAATACGATTCCCAGAACCATAGCTGCAAAAGCACAATAAAAATGTATATAATATACAAATGAATTACCCAATCACTTGCGGTGGTGGCTGAGAAGTTTAAGACTTGATTCTTGGCCATCACAAAAGACAATTTTTACAAAAGCTTGTCAGACGTGCTTCCCTTGAAAATCGATTTTGGCCACTTTCAGCCAAAAGTGATTTTAGCCAAATCCATATGTTGTTATAACCACACACTCATTTGAAAAGAAATTATGGGATTCGGAAAGTGATTTTAAGCAATAGAATATATAATGCCAAAACCCCACTTGTCCTACCAAGATAAGCTATAAACATAGATACAAATATCGGTCCATATGTATCAACATCAACCCCCTTCTACCAGTGTTTCCCGATATCACGATAATTTCACGATTTATTGCCATATAGGCTATATCGTAATATAACGGTCAATATACCCGATATTCTGCCGTTATAACTTTATCAACTTACAATTTTTAGAATTTTTTTCCTTCTAATATACATGATACCGATATATATTGTCTAATACTGATATGACCACAGCCAATACCAACATAGCACAATAGTGGTTACCTTCCAGCAGACCAGCCAGTGTTAACAAGCCATCCAGTGGCACCATGTTTCTGCATCTTTTTTGCTAGCATGGCAGCATACTTGGTAGGGTGTAGCATAATAAATGCTGCTCCAAAGCAGGCTGAAAAAGTCGCCTGTGGCTCCTTTATGCCATCTTCTGTGCCAGCCACCTGTAGATCCAACAATCAGAAGCACCTTCAATTTAAGTTTGATTTGCATAGCATGAGTGCATCTGCGTATCTATACAGTAAAATTGAAATAAATTCATATGAAAAGGTATATAAATTACCAGAGCTGTGTAGCCGCTAATGAAATGGTACATAGTCTGTGCCAAGTTCAGCTTGCTAACAGGAGGAAGCACACCAAATGCATCACAAGCCAGAAGAATTACATTCTTTGGCTGCGGCCCAACACAAGGTAACTTCACATTGGGAATGTATTCGATAGGATAAGCTGCGCGGGTGTTTTCTGGAACATGAAGGATATCCTCATCAAGAAAAATACAATAACAAATCCTTAAATCTCACCGAGTCAGTTGTATGAAAATCAAATGTGTACACGATGTACTGAGGAAAAAGATTCACCAGTAACTGATTTATCAGAGTAATCCACTTCTCGTGTGTGCTCATCGAATACCACATTCTCTAACACTGCAAGCCACAAGGAAATGAACAGTTAAGTTTCGCTTATTAGCTTCAATGACACAAAATTCAGGGGAAATGAAAAAATGAGTTCAAGATAATAACTGATCTTGAGCTAAAAAATCACTTTCCAAAGTCAGATTTTCAGGTATCTAACAGATCCTAGTTTTCTGGGTAGAAGTAATTCTTACATTGGTCTTTACATGAACCTCTCTAAGTCAAATTTTTGGGCATCTATACAGATTCTAATATAATTAAATCCAAGATTACCAGTTCCAAACTTAATGGCATTCCAAATATCAGGCTCTTTTGCCCTTGATAGATCAATGCACTTGGCATAGCAGCCACCTTCAATATTCGAGACACCATTCTCACTCCAGCAATGTTCATCATCTCCAATTAAGTATCTATTGTGATCGGTTGACAGAGTAGTCTTCCCAGTACCTTAAAAATAATACAACAATCAAAATAGAACTCATTAGAAACACGAAGAATGGAAACGAAATTAGCACAAGCAGGCAGCGAATTCTGTCCCAAAACGGATAAAGAGCAAGGAAGACAGCACATATCATTGTATTTGGCTGATGGGAAGGCTCTGATCCGGAAGCTGATCCCGGGATACTATACCTGACAATCCAAAGAAGAGTGCGACATCCCCATCTTTGCCCATATTGCAGCCGGAATGAAGAGAGAGGATACCACGCTTAGGCATGAGATAGTGCATAACACTGAAAAGGCCTTTCTTCATCTCCCCGGCATACTGGGTGCCGAGGATGACCATTTCCCTCCTAGAAAGATTGATATCTATGCTAGTAGAGGATGTCATATAGTGGGTGTAACGATTACACGGGAACTGTCCGGCATTGTATATAGTGAAATCAGGACTACCGAAATTCTCCAGCTCTTCAGGTGTAGGTCGGATACACCTGTTAACCCACTCAGTTATATATGGAATTTATATACTATATTACACACCCATTTGCTGTACATTTTCTATCATGCATGCTTCAGATTTCCTCCTAAACTATATTTAGGATTTCCATAAAGAGAACTGAAAAGGTTGACAACGATGAGGAGACTTATCTGGCAGGGGCTGTAAAAGGAGAAGACAGGAGTAATTAGTGATCAGTTCATTAGTTTTACTTACATGTTGTGCATGAACAATGAATGGTAAGCTCTAGCTGAGACAATTCGGACTTTGATTCTGTTCTGGAGATCCCAGTTGAGAAACTGATCATTCACGAATACCTGAAAATTTGATATTACAAAATCATCAACTTAACAGTTACTCGGCAGCCAATCATGCCAAATTACTAGCAATACTTTCATGGTCGCTGAATGACTGAATGATACATGCTATTTTTCTCACGGCAATAAAAGGACCCAACATCTCCATCATGTTGTGAGAATTTAAAAACCATGTTGTGACAATGTAATCCAGCATATAGTACACAACTAAGATCTCAGTTCTTTCATAGGTAGGCTTAGAATAAAATCTCTGAGGTATCTCAGAGGGCCAACTGGAAAGAGAAATGTTTTGGAACACCCTTGGATGATTTTATATCAGTTCATCCCTCCATTTATTCTTATACAAGTCAATTAGTGCAAATGGATAAATGGGGCACCACATCACCCAAGAATGCCCGAAAGGTGTCTTAAAAGTGTTATACATTTGGGAGATTAGCAATACCAAAGAATAAATAATTGCACAATAAAACACCATATTTACATGGAAAAGGCCCGAAGAAAAAACCATGGGCAAGGAGAAGGGGTTTCACTATTTTCAAAATAGGGTTAAACAAAAAGCAGCAGTTGCCATTGTATTTTAAAATATCACAAGAAAACTTTGCTTGCAGCACCATATTTATAACAAAATTGATGGGCACAGCCTGCTAACAGGTCCTTACACCACTATTCCCCATTCAAAATTTAAATCAAGTGCATTATAAACCTTTTGAGTCAGGTTTTCAAATGGGCCGTCACACAAAAACAAATTTAGGTCACACTTCGTATAAAGGATGTCCCCTCATCCTATTGGAAATGAGTATAGCTCAGCATAGTGGTGTAGGCAGTCCACTATCTTCCTCTACCTCTAGGATTGAAGTTTGGATTACCATCCCATTTTATGTTCTTTTCAAATACTGCAGTGATGGTTTAGGTTTGCTGGGCTACACAAACCCTAAAGAGCCCGGTCCAACCCACCCCTACTATGTAAGCCAAAGACGAGTGAAGGGCCAAGTAATCTCGAGCAGGCCATTCTGATGATAAAGATGCCAAAACACCTCCATGTTACAATAAGTTTAAGGGATGCTCTTCAAGCTCCAGTACTAAAGATCGCAATCAGGACAAGTACTTACCATAATGCACCTTATTCAATCACACGTGATCAATAACTCAGTTCTTGATAAAAAAAGGGGGGGAGGGGGGAATCATGTTACTCATGTAAGATTAATGAGATTTCAACTATTCACGGATTGACAAAATTATTACATTATTGCACAATCAATAATACAAAATTAAACATTCATAATATACTCAAATTCATTCTTAAAGTTATTTTTTCAAAAAATCTAGAATAAATTTATCTTCATTCACCCTTATCTCTCCTCCATCATGAGAAATATAGAATTTTGTGAGCCCTTTATCTCTTTTCTATCATGAGAGTTACAAAATTTTGTGAGAGGAAAGTTATGTTCAATTTTTCTAGAGAGCCTCTGAAATTTAGAGCCTATGAAAGTTAATAAAGCTTCCTCCAATTTCAAATCTGAGAACCACCCCACATAATCTAGAAAAAATAACATATTATCCTCAACAAATGATGGATAATTTTATTATTTATATGATAGAAAAATGACTAATTCTTAAATTATAAAAATATTTTTTTCAATCAAAGATCATATCTATTAAGAAAATAATATTTCTTGTAAAATAAAACGAAATAATGTAGGATCATAACCTTTAATCATTTCCATATATTACAAAATATGAGCTACATCATGTGGAGCAATTAACGACCCTAACTTATACTTAATTGATTGTCCCAGTAAACTCATTAATGTGAATTGTATTTGGCATTGCATACCCTGTGCACTAATTAATATTGGAAAGTTTAGGTAAACCCTTTAGATGATTCAGTGACGTGGTGTCTCTTCTATTCATACTAGTGAGTCCACTTAAATAACTGAATAGATAGTATGTCCCATTACCTGATTATATCCTACGGATATCCATTAAGTGCCCCCAGACATTTTTTCATTATTTATAAAGTTTTTCTTTATGTCCACTGATAGGGCTAAGGCCCAAAGGATAAGGGCACACAGTGATGCACAGAGTTTTACAGGGTCAAGTAACTCACTGAAGCCTAGGAGGGGCTCTAGTTTATCTTTATCAAGTTCCAGCCGCAACAGAATGGAAAGACCAAAGATTTGGATGTCATACAAAGGGACAAGGGGTTCACCTCCCAAGATAGACCTCCACAGAGGATCAGGGACCACCCCACTTCCACAAACTGAGTATTAAAGACAATACCCATGCATGAAAATATTAGCATAAGTCATGATATTGGAATCAATCGCAACAATATCGGTATCAATCATATTAAAATGTATTAATATTAAATATATTAGAAGAAAAAAAATTTAAAATCGTAAACTTAAAAAGTCGTATCGGCCAATACATTGGTTAAATGCCGGATATATTGGGTGATATAACGTGATATATTAACACCATGACAATTTATCACAACATTGTCACTATATTGGAAAATTTCTGTTTTGGAGACCCATGCCAATATATATTAGTCAATATTGTATATTTATCTATGACAATATCACATCACCAAGTAGTAATATTATTGTTTTCCTAGGGTCCATTTGAATTGCAAAATTAAAATTTAAAAATGCAGGTCTAATTCAAATTGTTGGAATTAAAATTTGATAGAATTCAATTTCTAATTTTTTAATTGTATCAAAACTTACAATTCTAAGAAAAAGATAAAATTGAGGTGTAATTAATTTTTAATTCATACATAAAAATAAAAATATAAGTGGCCTAGAAGAAATTGTAATTTTTAACCTATGAAATTTAATATATCATAATTTTATAAAATATCATTTTTAGATATAATTAATATTTCATATATATAAATATTTGTAGGCAATACTTTTATTATACTATTGACCTTTAAATTTTTAAATAAAACTTCTATACATTTTGTTAAAAAATAAAACTATAGATAATCATCTCTACCTGACCCAAACAACAACAACAACAAAATATTTTATCCAATAACTCCCGCCT
>JAOVVI020019465.1:0-10107 GCA_028571085.2 Nepenthes alata | reverse complement strand
TAAGTAAAATATCCAAATAACAGATGATCAAAGCAAATTACCATAACATTACTTCACGTAGAAACTGATAATATTCCCTTAACATAAATTCATCAAAAATAGGTATACTTGCATTTCAAACATGAGCTTTAAAAACAGGGAATACACTTGCCTAAATCTCCTATCTTAGAGCCGGAGTGGAATTCTTTCTTCTAGAAAGCTTAGCCGAGAGCTTTCCCTTCACGTTTTCTTAAATTCTCTAGTTCCGTATTTATAGACCTCTGATCTGACGGTAGTAGGTAGGGCAGGTCAACCGCTTGTATTTCTTTGCTTGTTCCCCTTGCCTTCCTAGAAGGTCAGCGGGGTGGTTGGGAGTAGGTTACCTACTCAGGCATGGTCATCCAGACCTTAATTAGTCATTACCAATCAATCGGGCGGTCAACTCTTCCTTGGCTTCTCTTTGCATTTTTCAGTCAACCGGTGTTGACCGGATTAACTTTCCTTTTTCTATCGCAGATCTGCTCTAAACTTATCTCCAAAGAACGTCTCCAGAATCCGAGTTCATCGTCTCCGGCATCGTCTCCGGAAGCCTCCTCAATGGCCTCTGGAAATGGTCTCCGAAAAACAAGGCCTTAATTGTGTCCGGAATGGCTTTTGGAAAACAAGGCCTTCGAAAATGTCTCCGGAAAAACTCCTAAATCGTCTCCGGAAACAAGGCCTCCGAAATCGTGGTCTCTGGAAGAACTCCGTAATTGTCTCCGTAATGGTCTCCGAAAAAATCATTGTTTCTTCTTGCCTCTGAAAAATTATGCCTATTGAAACTAGGTCAATGGTGCGTTGACTGGTAAGTTAGGTTACACGACGGCCGACCTTCGTGGCTTTCTCTCGTCTCAGCACTTCCGGCCTCCTTCTTCCCTTCCGGTCAACGTGTGTTGACTGAAGAAGCTTTCCTTCACATTTTCCCTCACGTTTTTTGGTCAACAGGCGTTGACTGGATTAATTTTCCTTCACCTCTTTGCCATTCTCTTGCAACAAAAGAATTTGGTCCTTATATTTTTGATGACAGAAGATCCCAAAAATTTGATACATTACAAAAGCAAATGGTTTCCAGTGGACTACGGAGTGCCAGGCAATCTTCAATGAGTTGTAGTATTTGGCCAGTCCACCATTGTTAATGTCACTCATGGACGGAGGAGAGTTGTACATCTACCCGGCACTATCAGAGGTGGCTCTCAGGTCTGTTCTCATACACTAGGACTTTGACTCTTAGCGACCGGTCTACTATGTGAGCAAGACTTCGACCGGCGTAAAAACACGCTACCCGCGCACTGAGAAGCTTGCTTTGGCACTTGTCTTCTCAGCCTAGAAGCTAAGACCCTATTTCTAGGCCCTTTGCGTGGTCATTCTGACCGACTAGCCACTGAAGGGTATCCTCCAGAAACCCGATGTATCTGACCGACTGGTTAAGTGGGCCATCGAGTTAGGAGAGTTTGACATTAAATTTTGGCCCAAGCCAGTCATCAAGTGGTAGGCCCTGGTGGACTTTATCGTAGAGACCATGACCCCAATCGTCGATGAGCACCTCATTGAGGATGCAAATCACCACCCAGAAAAGCCAAAATGGGTCCTCAACGTGGACAGATCATCTACCCACTTAGGCGCAGTGTTGGAGTGGTTCTAGGAACCCTAGATGAGTTTGAGGTGAAGTACTCCCTTAAACTCAATTTTTCAGCCACCAATAACGTTGCCGAGTATGAAACCTTGTTAGCCAGATTACGACTAGCCAAAGAGTGCTTAGCTAGGCCGCTAACCGTCTACAGTGACTCAGAGCTAGTCATTAACCAAATTAACGGGAGCTTCGAGACATGCAACCTTCTCTTAGCCAAATACCTTGCTAAGGCAAGGATGCAATCTGAAGATTTGACAACCTGAACCTGGTCCACGTCCCCAGAATTGAGAATTGGAAGGCCGACCAACTTGCTAAAGTAGTGACGGCTGAAAACTCAGAACAGTGCTCGAGGGACATGAGGAAAGTCTTTAGCGCTCCTAGTATAGATGAACAGGAAGCGATGCAAGTCTCCAACTCCAAAAACTAGATGACACCTTACTGGAGATATCTGGCGGACGGAGCACTGCCAGAGAATGCGGACAAAGATAATCGGATCAAGAAGACGGCCGGATAGTACACCATAGTCGACGGACGGCTCTATCACTATGGATACTCGACTCCATACCTCCGGTGTCTTACTCCTAAGGAGGCTGACTAAGCCTTGAGTGAAGTCCACCGTGGGATATGTGGGTCACACATCAGTGGCAAGAAAATAGCATTCAAAGTCATGCGTCAGGGATATTACTGCCTACAATGAAGAAGGATGCCCTGGAGTTTGTGAAGAAATACGAGAATTGTTAACTCCACGACAATCTTTTCCACCAGCCGCCCGTGGAGCTGAGATCCCTCCAAGCTCTTTGGCCTTTCGTGTAATGGGGGCTCGATATTCTCGGCCAATTTTCCATTGCTACTTGGCAAAGGAAGTTCATCATCACGGGTATAGACTACTTTACCAAATGGGTTGAAGCCGCCCCGTTGACCAAGATCACCGAGCACAATGCACTAGAATTCATCCGCCAGAGCATAGTGAGCATATTTGGTGTCCCTGAGGTTATCGTGAGCGATAATGAAACCCAGTTCTTAGGGAAACACTTCACTAAGTATTGCACCAATCTAGGTATCAGATTGGTCTGCACTTCGGTGGCATACCCCCAGGCAAACGGAAAAGTCAAAGTCACCAACCGTACACTATTTCACATTCTGAAGACCGAATTGGAGGACGCAGGAGGTTCCTGAGTCGACAAGCTTCCTTCTGTCATATGGTCATACCGAACGACTCCAAAGGAACCGACTCGTGAGACACCCTTCAGTCTTTACTACAGGAATGAGGTAGTAATACCAGTTGAGATCAGGCTCCCAAGCCTTAGGGTCAAAGTATTCAATCCACTCAGCAACTCTCAGAAGATCAGAGAACACCTAGATCTATTGGAGGAAGCCCGTGATGCAGCCAGATTGCGTACAGCTACTTACCAGTAACGAGTCACCCACTATTACAACAAGAAAGTGTAAGCGCGACAATTTGAATTTGGAGACCTGGTCTTGCAAAGTATAGAGACTACGGGTACGACAACTAACTGGAACAAGCTTTCTCCGATTTAGGAGGGCCCATTTCTAATCTCAGTCGTTCTGCGGAATAGAGCATACAAGCTCCGAACCTAGAACGGTAAGTTGGTCTCATGGACGTGGAACGCGGTCCACCAAAAATGTTACTTCCAGTGAAGGCCTAGGTAGGTTATCTGTATGATATGAGGCATGTTTGTAACATTCATTGTAATTAATAAAAGAAAGTTCCTTTTTTTCATTAGCATTGTACCATGCTTTTCTTTTCTTTCTTTTCCATGTGAATGCTTGCTTGCAGGATACATGAAATAAATGACATAGATTGCCCCTAAGTCAGGCAGATTTTTACCCATTCTTAATTAAACCCTGGTCAACTAGGTGGCACGTAAGCGGTCGAATTACACCCTAGTCATCTAGGTAGTATGACCAGGTAGCCCGTAGGCAGTTGAATTAAACTCTGGTCATCCAAGCGGTCCGTGAGCGGTCCAATTAAATCCTGGTCATCTAGGCAGCCCGTAAGCAGTCGAATTAAAACCTGATCATCCAAGCGGCCCGTAAGCGGTCAAATTAAACCTTGATCATCTAAGTGACCCATCCACGATCTAATTCTAAACCTTAGGGGGCTTAAACAACACACATAACAACCTCCTCCAGTAGGAGATAGTGTGATCAGTCTACAACAGTCAACAAAGCAGGAGCTAAGTACTCCATCCAAAAGCTGGCCGCCCCGAGTTTGGGCAGCGCTATGCATTACAAGGGTACAAAATGCTAAGACATACTCATGTATAAAAGCAATGCCTTGAGGGCCAAGGGCCCATCTTCGAGCAATAAGACCTTGACGGTCAATGCTCCAAGTTGACCGGCTTAGAGGCCGCTCGATAGATTGGCCGGTCATCATACACATCAAGCAGTACACAAACAAGGAAAGGAAAAACAAGACAAAGAGACTAAATTGCTGCAAGAATATATTTTTCCATTAATATACTCAAATATACAAGAGGAAGTTAAAAATAAAAATACAAATGTACAACTAAGGAGCAAAGCTCCCAGGAGAGTGTAGGAGAGGCCCTTCGTCGCCCCGTGCAAAATCAACAAGATCACCACGTAGCTGTGCACCACGGTTTGCAGGGTCAAGGACGCCAGTTGGAAAATTGGGATCCATGATCCTAACAATGTGGCGACTAATTCGGCGCCTTCCCAGAGCCCGGCCCACAGCACCTGGGTGACCTCCTGAGGGTGCAGACGGGTGGTGAGCTCATTATCTAATTTAACGACTTTCACTCTAAGCTCCGTTGTAAGCCTCTCCACCACAAAAGCTCTCTCCTCCTCCTGAGAAGCTCTCTCCTGATGACATGCTGATTTCACCCTAAACTCCAACAGCTCCCGCTTAAGTGCAACTTTCTCTACCTGGTGCTGCTAAACTTGGGCGTCGAGCTGGTCCATCTCCTCCTCCATCTCTGCAATCTCCCCATCACGATCGTCGATTATGGTGTCTCTCTGGTGCAGGCCCTTGCTCATTGCCAACAAAATCTTCTCCTCCTGCAAAAGGTTAAAGGAGTTAGGTAGCTACGACTCAGGAGAAAGAAAACGAGAGCTTCGAGAGGTTACCACAAAGACTCTACATTCCCTTCTTGGCCGTCTTCGTGACCTCCAAGAAGAACCTACTGAATAGGGACCTGGGGTAGGCTTCTCCTGAAACTGCTCCGCCCTAACTTTACCGGTGGGCACCAACGGAGCCGTGCCGAGAAGGTTAAGCACAGTGTCCTCTAGTGTGGGCACAGCAAAAAAGTTAACCACCTCAACAAAAACTCCGACGGCTAAATCTACTAGCTCAATGGACGGTTCCATGGCTAGCTCCTCTGGCTCAACTAGCGGCTCATCAACCGGCTCCATTCTGGCGGCTCTAAGCAGCGGCTCCATTGGTGCAGTTTGTGCCACAAGTCCTCCAGCTGAGATAGCGCAGCGACAGCACCACTTGCAGCGGCGAGCAGCATAGCCTCTTACTCCTCCACAACAACCTCTATTTCGGAGGGTTCTTCGGCTCCAGCGAGTTGTTCGGCCGTTATGTAGTCCGACTCTGTGGAGGATGATGAAGAAGGTTCCATCGTCGCAGCCCTCTTTTGTGTTGGACTGCTTGGAGCATCATTAGTGGAAGGTGCACTAACTGCATCAATGGCAAGAGCGCTAGCTTTCCTTTTGCGCTGTGAGGCTGCCAGTGGTATAGATCTGATCTTTTGGACAGGAGAAGGAGGTCCCCAATGAGCCTTCTTGGCTTCCTCCCTAGAAACCAGGTGATATCTCCTAAGGTCGGAGAGATGGTCCCTAACTAGATGCAACAGTGGCTCCACAGCCACTACTTCTTCCTGCTTGTGTTTCCTGGTAAATTCACAAGGAACCTTGCTCCAATCCTGAGATAGGGGCCATGAGTCAGCAACGTGCACAAAAAAGAAATGATCCTTTCAATTTTTGAGAGAATCGTAAATGGTGCTGCTGATGTAGAGCTCTCTGGGGGACAATGAGATCCAGTCCCCACTCTGAGTGAATTGAAACATCACCCTCACGGCCTCCGCCGTTAGCATCCATGAGTAGTGGTGGAGGACGGTACACATCGAGCAAAGGTATCACACGGCGTTGGCATGGAGCCATGTGATAGGAATCCTAAGAGTCATGAAGATGTCAAGAAGCTCATCTGGGACAGGGATACGAAGCCCACTCTTCAGATGAGTCTTGTACATAGTGATGCAACTCTCAGGAGGAAAGCAGGTTATGTCCTACTCACTAGGCATTATAAATACAATCTCACATGGGATGTTGAACTCAATATATAGTTCTCTCACCTCCCCAGTAGAAATCACAGAGGTGATCTTTAGAATAGGAGTCATGGAAACGGGAGCAAAAAGAGTAGGAAAGATTTAGACTTTTTAGAGAAAGAAAGCGTGAAAATTTTGAACAGACAAACAGATTTTATAAAGGCATGCAGTCATTAAAGTAAGGCAGTGCTTTGAAAAGGTGCACCCATCATTACGGACACATGTCGCTTCCGGAGATGGTGCAGTCGAATCAAATCTTCTAATGAATTAATTATCGGGATCGCAAATTCATTGCATGTTGACACGTGATAAACATTTTGACTGACAGTCCAGTGTCATGATAGCGTGTCGATTCAATCCCCACAAATTCTCTAGATTCTTATCAGGACGGTCAACGAATCTGATCAATGCTCATCTTCCTATTCAGTTCTCTAGATTCTTACCAAGACGATCAACGAATCTAGTCAATATTTTTCTTCAGCCAATTCTCCAAATTCAGACTAGAACAGTCAATGAATCCGGTCAACACTCCTCTTCTTGATCAGTTCTCTAGATTATTACCAAGATAGTTAACGAATCCGGTCAACGTTTTCCTTCAACTAGCTCTCCAGATTCAGACTAGGATGGTTAATGAATCCAGTCAATGTCTCCTCCAACTTTACTCTCCGAATTTTGGGGTTACGATCAACAATCACAAGCAACGTGGTCAACAGACTAAGAACCACTATTAGTTCACTCATCAAACTGTCTCAAGTTATGCAACCAGACGCGTCCCATCAAGAACATGCTGGAGGCCAGAGTCTCGAGCCACCAGCATGGGGGCTAGTGATGGAAACGCCAGTAGTAGGCTGGCCCAAAGGAGGAAACGGTCCAAATTCTCGGTGGCCCATTTCTGTCTGGACGGTCAATGCTGCCGTTGACTGGATGAAGAGCAAGTGGGGCGGCAGAGGCCTAAGACCACAAAGGCCCATCTAAGCCCAAGATGGTCAATGATGCCGTTGACTAGGGAAGTGAAAAGTAGGCCAGCCATGACCCATTATGAACACAGCCCATGTCCAGACTGGCCCACGTGTCTATCTTCGAGCTATAACATTCATCTGTCCTAATTTTTTGCATATCCAAAGAAGGCAAGTTTCATTGTAACGGTCACCTCCAAGATTAAAGCACATCCCGGGAGAAAGATGCCAGAATCTATGTACAGTCTGCTGGAAACCCTAACAGTTACAAAATGCAGAAGGAAGGAGATCAACCCATTTTACCATTACAGCAAGAAAGGTGCTCATGCCTATACAGAAAAGGAAACGATCTCCAATAGAGTGCGGGTATCAAGCCCCTCGGTATAAGAAAGGCATCCCGTGACCAAGGCTGTAAAAGGCCATAGGAGATGATGCTCTCAATCATGCCTTCTCTTGCCAACAATAGCCCTCAAGTAGTTACAAAGCTCTCAGAAGCTTTCCTACTCTCTCGAGCATCATGTGCTCACTCTCTCTTTACTACTAGTTCCTAGCAAACTCAATATTTAGAAAAACTGCTCCTTACGAGCAACTATAAAAGTCGCTCTTCCTACGAGTGCACTCCCACTTACAAACACACTCATTGCATCTATTTCTGCATCCCTTGCATCCACCTTCTAATTTCAAAAGGCCAATTACTGATTTGAGCGTCGAAATATTTTCGGTGAGACCAAATCCCGCCGTCACCTGACTTATTATTTGAAGTTATAGTGTGCAGGGCCCAAAGCTTAGCGAACAGAGACGAGAAATCAACGAATTACTTGACCCAAATCTATTCAAATTTGGATCCAAAACGCATCAAAAATATATATTTTATACTTCAAATATAATTATAAAAATTATATAAATTGGATTGTTACATAATTGTTAAGAAGAAAATTATAAAAATTAATCAAACTACCATACTTTATAAAGAATAAGAAGATGATGTTTTATAATCCAGAAGGAAGAATTACTAACAACTAAAGATGAAAAATGACTTACAATCAAGAAGGAGAAATGAACTTACTTGAATATTAGATTCCTAATTATTTAATATTTACTTATCTTTCACAGTTTTTCTTCTTCTTCTTATTCTTTTTCTTCTTCTCTAAATTTTCTATGTTTTTTTCTTTCTTTATTTTCAATTGGCATGAAAAGAGAATGGTTTTCTCATTCTAAAATATTTTACAAAGTTTTCTATTTATAAAAATAAGAATTTTTAATTTTTATTAAATTATCTCCAACTAAATCTGTCCTTAATTTTATTAGTTAATTAAATTTCTATCATTATCTGACTTTCAACAACTAAAACTACAACATCTAGTCAAAATTTTGCACTGAAGACAAATCTGCCAACACATTCGTATTCTAATCTTCGAGCTGACATTTGAACACCACATCAAACGTTATAGAACAAATTCTTCAATTCTTTATATAAACAGACTCTGATAAATTTCAAAAGTCTAAATGTCCTTACTTTATTTATAATATCATAATATAAAACCACGCAACAAGTAAATTATCTTAATTCTAAAAGTATAAATATTCGAGGCATTACACAATGATTGTTCAGCACAATAACTTTCCCCCATGGTGAGAAGGGGCAAAGGACAATAGTGAAGAATGGGCACTCTGCTCAAAGAAATCGAACATCAAGTGAATGATCCAATGTCTCCAAATCACAAAAATGGATTACTAATCCATAGTGCTAACTATATCCAATCCATCAATTCCCCTCATATGGCAAAGGCAACCGAATTTTGGCAAGGGTTGCCTGTTGAGAGATAGATGAGCAAGAAGGCCCCCTGAGTCATAAGATTTCATTCTTGACTGTTCAGTCGAAGTGATCCCCACTACTTGAAAAAGGAAACCAAGATGCTTTGCTGTTTAGAAGAAAAAAATAAAGACAATTTTTTCATAAAGAGCTTTCAAAAGGGCGAAAAAAAAGCTCGAATAATACGATCATTTCATCACTCCTCCGGAATAAAATTGATGATTTCATAGTTCTTTTTGAACTAATCTCTCAACCCTCTCGATGCCTCAACTAATTAATTCTCCACATAGATAGTCTTGAGAAAGCTTGACGGCTCCATCAACAACTAGAAGCAAGACATATAAAGAAGCGGATGAAATTAGAGACAAATCATCCCATTTTATATAGACAGTAGATCTGATAAGAAATAATATATTTCAAACAACAAATCAAAGTGGTTAACATACGTAATGACTTTAAATATTATTCAACATTTCTGTCGGTCAAGGCACTATAAATAAATGACCCTACTAGAATAGCAAGAAGATTTAACGGATTAACTTTATTAAAAATGAGTGTCTTTTTTATGAGAACTAGTAGCCGGATTTGGTCCAAACATATAGCATTAAAGCCCGATTTTGAACTTTCAAACCGAGGGGCTAGCATTACGGCCTAGCCAAAGTGAAGCGTAAGGCCACATCTAAGAGGATGAGTAAAGTCAAGGCACGATGAGTATGATTAGGGCAAGAGCCCAACACCACGTGAGAAAGAAAAGGAAAGATCACATCACTGGCAAATTGAAAAGAATGAGCCATTACAAATTGGCGCCACATGTCAAATTTATAATTTTTTATGCAATCAATCATTTCTTAACTGCTCACAAGTGCTGTAACTAATCGTAATTCTCATACTAAGAACAAAAAATGGTCGGCAACTAACTTATCATTCAAACATGAGGAGATAACTGCTTGACTTAGGAACTGACTTTGAAAAACTGATTCTAACAAATTATTTATAAGAAACCATCCCGTAATGGTATTATAAATAGTAACCCCCACTTCATGTAAGATGGAAGGGGGGGGGGAAAAGAGGAAGCAAAAAAGAAAAATCAAGGCTTTGGAGCCTAGTCCTCCACTTCCTCTCAATGCATCTTCACCATTGAAATTCTCACACTTACTTCTTATTCCTTTAACCTTTTATAACTCAAAATTATTGTGCCAATAATACTGATTTAAACATTCTATGATATTTCAAAAAATGGATTTCGTCTTATGGCTATGGTATATAAAATTCAACTTAAATAATTCAAAAGTTGAAACTGATGGGTACACCTCCACTGGGCTGGCCCAAGGAAAAGTCAACGGAGGCCCACAAAGGCGGTCAACGGCCCCACAGCCCACT
>JAOVVI020019464.1:0-10108 GCA_028571085.2 Nepenthes alata | reverse complement strand
ACAGATGATGATTGTTTCTGCTGTCTATCACACAATCCACAAAGTTGATGGATTGAAATGTCTCTATACTATAACTTGGTTGAAGTAGACGACATCAATGTTAACCCTACCTTTAGTTAGTAAAAATAAATTTTTTATTTTTATTTTTGATGGGTAGGTTTATAGTAGATGGACTTAATAAGAAAAATGGTCCAAAATTCAGAAAAATTCAGATGAGCATTAAACGGTCAATGCTAGCGTTGACCGCATGGAGCGCTAATTAGGTGGTCAACATGCTCCCTTAAGATAGTTAACATTTATGTTGATCGGAAATAATGTAGCAGCAAGCCGAGAAAAGATAAAAACCTAATATAGGCCAGGCCCTGTTTGGCTGATATTTTTGTACACGACAAATAATGATCCATTTCCCTAATTTTACGCCTTCCTTGAAGACAATCTCCTCTAAAGAAGGTATCAACAGATTCAATGCCCTTCTCATGAGGAAGGCGCCAGATTCTTTCTCTTCCTGCATACAATGGACCCTAACGGTAACAAAAACACAGAAAGAAAGTAAATAATCTGGAAACCCGTTACCCGCTCAAAAAGAAAACGATCCAAATAGATTGCACCAGTCAAGCCTTCCTACTTAAGGAAGGCCGCCCAACACGAGGCAGGGATCACGCCTTCTTGGCCAATGAAGGTCGTCCTTCCCACCGTCTATATAACCCAACAAAGTTTTCACTCTGGGGGACACGAACACAGAAGCGAACAAAAGACAACACAGTATTACTACGGATAAATCTTTAAGCATATAACGCTCATCCCTAAGCAAGCAATCGCTTACCACGATCGCTCCACGCCTTCTGATACCAGAGACTATGCCCACTCCCCTAGATCTGTCCTTTTAAACTTCCACGCTTTTAGGACATAACTTCCCATTTGTTCACTACGAACATTGAGTTGGGAAACCATTCTCTCGACGAGTCATGGGAACGTCTCTTATATCTAAAGGCCCACACTCCCTCCAACCTCAATCTCGCTCTCTATCTCGATTTATATTTCAATTTACCTTATTATAATTCGAAGGCTTATTGCTAACTTGAGCGTCGGAGTATTTTCGATGGGATAATATCCCGTTGACACATGACCTCTTATTTGTTATAGTGGTGTGTAGGATCTAGACTCGGTGAACAGTGTCATATCGAAACGATCGAGCAAATTCAAATTTATTCGAGGTCGGATCTAGATATGCATCATTGGCACCGTCTGTGGGAATGCTTACAAGAAGCTAGCTACGTTTTTCAGAAGCCCTTTCCAACCAATACCCTCAATTGAAATGGTGAACACAAGGATGCAAGCAAGCGAGCTAGCCCGAGATGTGGCCTCGCCAAACCAGGACCACGCCATTGGTGCCGTGGTCAAGGGGATAGCCGGTGGAATTCCAACATCTTTCTTCCAAAACCTAGCGGAGCATATGCACAACAAGGATAGGATGCTTCAGATACTCTACTCTCAGTAGGAGCAAGCACAGCTGGGGGTTACACTGGCAGCTAGCACCACACCGACATCCAGGCGAGGAGGCCAGAGAAAGAAAGTTCCAGCATGAAGGCCCGGAGCTTAACCAATGCTCCCGCGTCGGAGTCCTCACATGCCCAAAGCCGTCTAAGGCGTGAGGAGTGGGGAATCAGCACTACCCCAGAGGAAAGTCCGGAACGAAGGAACCCGAGATACTCCCAGTAGAATTTAGGCCTCAGGCTCAGGAGGGAGCCTCCCGGGCCGTTAGATCTACCAATGATAGTATCCGCTCAGCTGCTGGACAAGCCAGAGAGAGAACAGAGCTGAGGGCATATCTCAACTCCAAAAGATCTACTAATGTCATTCCCATAGATCCGAGGCTGGAGAAGATATGGAATCGTGTCTTCAAAGATGATGAGCACGTAGCTAATATCGATAGATCTCCCTTCACAGTAGAGATCCTAAACCGTTCCATGCCGGTAAAATTTAAAATGCCAGCGCTTGACTCTTACGATGGGAGTGCTGATCCTGTTGATTATCTCACCCACTTCTGTACCTATCTGGGTCTACAATGGCTGGAGGATGCAGCAATGTGTCACTGCTTCCCGCTCACCATAAAAGGGGACGCGCGCATCTGGTTCCATCATCTCGCCTCAGACTCAATCCGAAGTTTTCAGAAGCTTACAGATTTCTTCTTGTCCCAGTACGCCTCCAGCCGTAGGGAGGAAAAGCAGCCTTGGCATCTGTCGCACATGAAGCAGAAGTATGGGGAGAACCTGCAAAAATTCATGGATGGCTTCGTGGAAGAAGCTAGGCAGATCCCCCGACTCACGGAGGAAATGAAGTTGGGCAGTTTCATCTCAGTGCTGGCGCATGGAGAGTTTTTCAGGCACCTGGCACATAAGAACCCGTAGACATTTTAAGAGGTAGAATTTATCACCAGGGCCTACGCAGCAGCGGAGGAGGCCAACGAGGCTAAACGTCCCGACTGGACCGAACGGCCTCGCTCTTTCCCGCCTGAAGGAAAGAGGAAACACAATGGTGGTGATCACTCCCACCGAAAGCACCACAGGATCGGACCACCAGAGCGCAAGGACTACGGGCCCATCAGCCTAATGCCCTTGACTGACACGCGCTCGAACATCCTCATGCAGATCCGTTGGGAGAAGTTCCTTAAGTGGCCAAAACCACTTAAGAAGGCGAATGGAGGAAATCTATACAAGTGTTGCGATTTCCACCAATGTCCCGGGCACTCCACAGAGGACTGTAAGACCCTTCAGTGGGAGATTGAGGAATTGATCAGAAGGTGACATCCCACCAGGTTCGTTAAGGGCCCTGGTCAGAGCTCTAGTACTACGGGCAGAGAAGGATCGGGATCTTTCCTTCCACGAAATCGGGTTGCGGCAGGAGTGGTCAACATGATCACCACCCGGCCGATTAAGAACCCGACAAACAACAAGGATCAGCAAACTGGGAGGAAGAAGCAACACACTACTGACACCGTCATCAGTTTTAGTGACAACGACCTGGCACATGTAGTTTCCCCTCATGAAGACCCCCTTGTTGTATCTACACTCATTTTTACGGTAGCGTTGACTACCAAATGAAACGAGTATTCATTGACAATAAAAGTTCTCGCGATTTGCTTTATCTTGATACATTTTTTAAACTTAGTTTAAAAAAGAGTCAATTAAAACCTGCCGAAGGCCCATTGTACGGCCTTGACAACGAGCCGGTGCCCGTCTAAGGGACGATCCGATTAGAAGTCACCCTAGGAACATATCCGAAAATGGCAAGTCATACACTTACCTTCTTGGTAGTCGACTTGCCCTCTGTATACAACGCTATACTGGGCCAGCCGTGCCTAACAGCATTCGGGGCCGTCACTTCAATACCACACCTCAAAATAAAATTTCCAACGCTGTACAGTGTGGGCGAAGTGCTGGGTGACCAAGTCACTGGACGGACATGCTACATGTCCAAAATTGCTCCTAACGACGGCGCCAGAGCGGTGGGAGAACTTGACCGTCGAGATGAAATGACCTTACAGCAGGTGCAGTCCAGTGAGGCAACCGACATAGTCCCACTAAATCTGAAAGATCCAGAAAAGTGCATACGGATCGACGGCTCACTCACCGGTGCGCTGTGCGAAGAACCGATCACATTCCTACGACAGAACGCTGACAACTTTCCATGGACTCCTGCTGATATGCCTGGGATTCCGGTCAGGGTAATTGTCCATAAGTTGGGCCGCGACCCGAACCAAAAATCTGTTAGGCAGAAAGGGAGGAATCACTCGGTAGAAAAGTTTGTCGCCATTCGGGAGGAAGTAAAGAAATTGTTGGATGTCGGATTTATCAGAGAGGTCCAATACCCTGATTGGCTCTCCAACGTAGTCATGGTAAAGAAGAGCAACGAAAAGTGGAGAATGTGCGTCGATTTCACCGACGTTAACAAAGCCTGCCCAAAGGACAGTTTTCCTTTACCCAGGATTGACCTGCTGGTGGACTCAACATCCGGACATGATCTGTTGAATTTTATAGATGCCTATTTGGGCTATAACCAGATTCGAATGAGTCCGGAGGACGAAGAACATACCTTATTTATGACAGACTAGGGGACTTACTACTATAAGGTGATGCCATTTGGACTAAAGAACGCAGGAGCCACCTATCAACGGCTGGTAAATAAAATGTTTGAGAAACAGA
Source organism: Nepenthes alata (assembly GCA_028571085.2). NCBI lineage: Eukaryota > Viridiplantae > Streptophyta > Magnoliopsida > Caryophyllales > Nepenthaceae > Nepenthes > Nepenthes alata. The sequence continues at coordinate 5,906 of JAOVVI020019464.1, read as the reverse complement.
TCGGCTGCAATATGGAAGTCAATGTTGACGACATGCTCGTCAAGAGCGGAACCACAGGCGACTATATCAGCGATCTGGCAGAGTCGTTTGCTCCGTGAAAATCAAATGAAGTTGAATCCAGCTAAATGCGTCTTTGAGGTAGCTTCGAAAAAATTTTTGGGTTTCATCGTCTCCCAACGAGGGATTGAGGCAAACCCAGAGAAAATCAAGGCCCTCACGGATATGGCTCCCCCACGAAGCATCAAGGACGTCCAACGACTGACTGGACGATTGGCAGACTTGTCTCGCTTCCTAGCGAAGTTAAGTGACAAGTATCAGCAATTCTTTAAGGCTCTAAGGAGAACAAAATCAAACGGGTTCTAATGGACAGCAGATTGCCAGACGGCCTTCAATGAGTTGAAGCAACATCTGGCTAACCCGCCAATACTAACGTCACCCAAGGTTGGAGAAGAGATGTACCTCTACTTGGCGGTGTCAGAGGTGTCCCTCAACTCCGTCCTCGTACGCCAGGACTCCGATACCTAACGGCCGATCTACTACGTGAGCAAAACACTGACTGGCCCAGAGACGCGCTACCCGTGCATAGAAAAGTTGGCCTTAGCTCTCATATTCTCCGCACGAAAACTAAAGCCCTACTTTCAGGCACACCGCATCATAATTCTCACTAACCAACCTCTAAATAGCATTCTCCAGAAACCTGATATTTCTGGACGGTTGGTAAAGTGGGCTATCGAATTAGGCGAGTTCGACATCGAGTTTCGACCTAAGCCAGCCATAAAGGCACAGGCTTTGGCCGACTTTATTGTCGAGACCACGATCCCGGTTCTCGAAGAGCAGCCCTCAGAGAACGCGGAACAGCGCATGGAGGCTCAAGAATGGGTACTCCACGTAGACAGATCATTTACAGACACAGGCAGTGGAGCGGGGGTGGTCCTCATGACCCCTGACGGGTTTGAGGTGAAATACTCCTTTAGACTCGACTTCTCGGCCACCAACAATGTTGCCAAATACGAAACCCAACTAGCTGGGTTAAGATTAGCAAAATAGTGCTCAGCCAAGCGACTGGCTGTTTACAGCTACTCCGAGCTAATCATCAGCCATATTAATGAAAATTTTGAGGCAAGCAACCCACACATGGCCAAATACTTGATCAGGGCAAGGGAGGCCACCCGCAACTTTGATAAGTTAACCCTGGTCCATATTCCCATAACTCAAAATTGGAAGGCCGATCAGCTGGCAAGAGTAGTGGCGGCCGAAAATCTAGAACAGTACTTGATGAACATGAGAGAGGTCCTTTTTTTTATTAGGGCAAGAAAATTAATATATTTATCAGAAAAATTATAGGTAATTTTTAAAACTGGTAAATGGGTCTTATAATCAATATTAACCTGTGTCAAGCTCGACCTACATATTAAACAGTGCTAGGTCAAACCCTTCAAGCTCTATCATTATGTCGGCGTGAGTTGAGTTTTTTTTTTTTTTATCTTTATATATGGAATGATCGATCAACTTACCATTAGTTCTGATTTTCAAAAAAAATAAATTACAATAAATAAATATATTTTTCTCAAAAAATTTGTAAATGCCCTCTTCCTATCCATTTTCTATTCACCAAACTCTATCTACTCCCTCATTCTTAATCTTCTAAGTGACTTAATATTTTACTAATTATTATTTATTTCTTATAAATCAGAATTTTTTTACTAGTGTAATTTACAATTAGTTTTATATTTATTATTATATTTATAATTCATAATTTTCTCATTTAGTGATGAAGGAGATTGAGAAATTTATCCTAACACTTTTATATAAGTTACACTATATATAGATAGTTGTTTTAAAGTATTAGAATCACAACCTATCACAAATATATTACTCTTGATACTTCTAACCGTCTCTAGAAAATATTTTATTAATGTTTGATAAATTTTTAAAATAAAATTAGTTAATGGTTGAAAAAAGTAATTTATAAAAAATGTAAAAAAAAATTATATTTATAAAATTTCTAAAGGTATTAGGCATGTAAACATTGTAAGACAATGATGTGGCTAAAACAACCACTAAAGCGGAATATAGAATCGACTTTTACACCTCCCGTCATTTGCGTGCTCTGTTTTCGAACGTGAGATTCGGACCGATTTCGAGTTTCTGGAAACTCCTTTACTCCTTTAGACGGTGTAATGCTTGAGTTGGGTATCAGGGACAAAGCCAGAAGGTTCAATTTATAAACGAAACCATCATTCACATCAACCGTGCGTTTCGAACTCAAATCGGTCAAGAATTGATAATTGAGTTAATGGGAGAGTTATCATCACTAAATGGACCACTAATACTTCAGCAATTAATTGAGTTAACGGCAGAAGGTTACAAATTGATCAAGGAAGACGGAAGGAAACGAAACCCTCTGTGGCTCGAATTCGGCTCGGAAACGGCTCGACTATGCCGACTTCTCGGCTCGGCTTGGCGGATTGGCTCCACTAATGGGCCGGACTCGTTAATTGGGCTAAAGCCTATAAACATCGCATGAAATAAGACAAAGGTGACTTGCAAAATATATCATTTGCTTGAATACTCATTTCTCATGGCAGATGAACCCAAATTTTAAAAGTATTGTGCAAAGGGTATTACAACTAATGTTTGTGAAAATATTTCGATATACTATGAAAGATAATATTTTTCCTTTTTTTATATAATTTAAATAAAAATTAATTTTTGAATTAATAAAGATAAATTTGAATATTTTTACTAGTTGTATTTGGTTATCAAGTGTGACTGCATAATGGATTTAGAAAAATTATGAATTAAAAAAAAATATTGGCTTAAAGTTTTTGAGTATCTATGTACAATCCCATATTTGAAAAAGGCAATAAATTTTGTTATAAATGAATATATAAATTTAAAGAATTTTTCTACTACTTTTATACTATTTTTTAATTTATATTTATAATATTATAATTATTATATATTAAGTTAATATAAAAATAATTATATAACAAAAATTTAAATGAAATAAAATTTGAGAAAATAGGATCAGCCAGTAATTGGTTCAAGTGAAATGTATGTGTGTATTTCCGGCAGAAGTGCCATATATCAGGTGCGCATGATGACACTTTTTTATGTATTTTAGGCAAAATATTCGTTCGTGAGAGGCACTCGTATATAGTTTGGATGGAATAGTCTGCGTCTAATGCATCGCTCCTGTATCCAGGCAGTTGAGTATGGCGCCTGATGCACATCTGACAGACACTCTTGCACCTATTTCATCATTTTGCAGGAAAAAGTGAGAGAAAAGAAATGAAAAAAAGGAAAGAAAAAAAAGAAGAAGACAGAATGAGAAGAAAAAGAATTTTTGATTTGCTATAGATCTAGTAAATCTAATGTTTAAAATAAGTATATTTAAATTTATTTTTTGATCTATTTATAAAATATTTTAATTTTTCTTTTGATACTTACTTAAATTTACATGCATACCATTTACGCCTATTATTTTAATATTATTACATACATATATTTTAATGAATATTTTGAGATTTTATTGATTTTTATCTAATATTTTAAGATTTTATTTATTTTTATCAAATGTATGGGTATTTGAAGGAGTATATTTTGATATTGAGATATTATAAATAAAATAATAAAATATTTGATTATTTAATTTTACATGCTATTTTCACGTAAATATTTAATGGAAACCATATTTACGATATCATTAGAGTTCTTGCTTTTCCCTAAGAAATAAAAAACATTTGTGCATTTATTATGGAATTATTCGTTGACAAACATAAACTATTATAAATAAATTAATAATTTATATTTAAATATATCTTAATATATTACAAATATTTAAAAAATATATTATTTATGAGTAAAAATTAAAAATAATATTTTACATTATCTATAAGATAATATAAATAGCCTACCAATAGAACTTAGCCTATTCCTCAAAGTCAATTTTTTGATTAATCGATGTATGAGTTATTAATCTTTGATTCTTATATTTTGACATACTTTGGCTTTCACATGTTTTTATATGTTTTACCCTTCTGATAATTTTTGTATGATTTGTATATTTAGAATATTTATATATTTTAAATTATTTATATAAAATAATGATTCAGAATATATTTATTAAAAAGATAGGCATCTAAAAATTTTATATAAAATTTATACTTTTTTTCTTTTTATCTGTTTTACTGTCGTATATATATTTTATTGAGTGTTAGGTTCACGTTTATAACCACATTAGCAGATAATAGATTTTTACAGAATATGATCAAAATATTAATAGAAAACTTTTATTTAGTTATATTTGTAATATTGTAAGTTATTTGAATTTTATATACTATATTGGATTTAAGTTCTTTAAAATTCTAAAGTCAAGGATTTTGGGTCGATAAATGAAAATGAATATCTATACAATTTTGTTGTTATTGTTGTATATTCAATATTTTGGTCAAATATTTTTTTATAGTGATTTATAAATTAAGTAAATATAGTATTTTTTTTTAATTTCAGATTAGGATAGTTTGATCACTCCTATGATAGCAGTGATTGTGGTCTAATTATGTAGCTTATGGTATTAATATGTAACATTCTGACCAAATTTTAGTTATTAAATTATAATTATTTATAAATAATTTTTATATTAATATCATTATTATTATCTACTTATGTGAAAATTGTGACAAATTTTGATAAAATTTTAAATAATAATAATGTTATAAATTACCTTAAATCATAATTTTCTCAAATTCTCAATAAACAATTATTTTATATGAAATATATATTTTATATAATTAACCAATGTGTCTGTAATATTTTGTAGTTTCTGTTTTTGTGTGTGAAACAACAACCAAAAAAATATAATTCTATTAATTAAGATATCTTTTTTTAGGAGTAAGAATTTTAAATTTTATAGAAATATAATGTCATATCCCAATACCGGATCCGAATAATAATTAACGAAATCATTTGATTAATAAATTAATAATCCCAAATAACATTGAATATAAACGATAAATCGATATTATAATCGACCCAAAAATATATTAAATAATTAAAGTAAAACATGTTAAAAGGATCAACATATCAAATTCAATGCAATACCATGATTTTTTATAACAAACATGCATAACTTTTATTTTTTTTTTAATTTTTAATCAAAACATACCAAATAAATTTTATTCAAATATGTTAATTCTTATGGATCAATGACCAGAAAGACATTACCGACTAAAAAATTAATAATTAAAACCTAAATTATATTTATTTTTATACAATAAAAAGTCATACGTTACTATTTAAGATTCATAAGTAGGTCATCATACATATAAACCCTATAAATAAAACTAAACATTATTTTCATCCACGGATAATAGGTTCAAATATCGATACCACTTTAATATATTAAGTCATGTTATAATGTACTATTGTTGATTTTTGTAAAATTTTTTGATACATAAACATATAAAAACTCTATACAATTATAAATAATATTTATATTCTTTCATTTTGAATAAAATATTCTTAATTTTTTTTAAATAAATTGTAGAGTTTTTTCTTCTAATTATTCCAATTAATTATCATACAATGCTTTAATTTTTTACATAAATTTAAAACATACTTACTTTAAAATATGAAATACCATATTATAAGATATTCAAATAAAGTTACAAAAAAAGTAATAATATTTTACAATTTTAATATTTTGTTTTAAATGATATGCATGTAGAGACAAATTTTATGAGATTTTAACATATGTAAAATATATATTTAATGGTTTCTGTTGCGTTCCGGATTTTTAGGATCCGGGCAACATAAAGTGGATGTAAGATGAATGAGTATGAGTGAAAGAGAAAGAGATTTGCACAGGGATTTTTACGTGGAAACCTTCTCTTGAATGAGAA
>JAOVVI020019461.1:0-10108 GCA_028571085.2 Nepenthes alata | reverse complement strand
CTGATAAATTTGAAATGAAAGATATGGTTCTGTCATTGGCATCAAGATACATCGAGACAGATCACGTTGTGTTCTGGGTTTGTCTCAAGAGACCTATATCAATAAAGTTTTACAGAGATTTTGGATAAAAGATTATTCACCAAGTGTAGCACCCATTGTGAAGGGTGATAGGCTCAACTTGAGTCAATGTCCGAAAAATAATTTGAAATGGGAACAGATCAAAAATATTTCGTATGCTTTCGTTGTTGGAAGTTTGATATATGCTCAGGGATGTACAAGACCTGACATAGCATTTGCAGATAGAATGTTAGGAAGATTTGAGAGTAATCCAGGTATCGAACACTATAAAATTGCTAAGAAAGTCATGAGGTATCTTCAATGTACCAAAGACTATATGCTTACATATAGATGGACCGATAATTTAAAAGTTTTGGCGTACTCCGATTCAGACTTCGCTAGATGTGTTGATTTACGTAAATCAACATCCGGTTATATATTTTTGTTTATCGGTGGAGCTGTATCCTGACGAATTGTATAGCAAATTTTGATTGCTACTTCCACTATCGAGGCCAAGTTCATTGCTTGTTTTGATGCTACAAAGCATGGTGTATGGATGAGGAATTTTATATCTAGGCTTAGAGTGATTGATTCCAACTCAAGGTCATTAAAGTTATTTTATGATAATTCAGCTCCTAATTTTTGGCTAAAAATAATAAAAATAGCAGTCGGAGTAACACATCGATATTTCGTTTTTAGTCATAAATGAGCGCATTAAAAGAAAGGAAATTACTATTTAACATATCAGCACTGAATTGATGATTACTGATCCTTTGACATAAGGCATGCCACCATGAGGTTCAAGGATCTTGTAACAAAAATGGGATTGAGTTCTATTTTATAATTTTTATTGTATGGACAATGATATTAAAAATTTCTGTTTATTTATTGTGATATTTCTCAAAATTGTGTATACGTTGATTGATTTGAGAATGTCATTAATTATTAGAAAAAGAATAAACATAGGGTTTATTCATAAAGTAAAGTTATCGGATATAAACATGACTTGAGAAATGTAATATATTATAATCATGAAAGATATTACTCATTATTAGAGGACTTATTGCCATGATTCGTACATGTATTTCTTAAGTTTGAGAATTGATGAGTTTGGTTATCACATCAAGTAAAACATGGACCAAGTGGGAGAATATAGGCTTCAACCCATTAGCCGTCGAGCCGCCAAGTCGAGCCGAGAGCCGGCTTCATCAAGCCATTTCGAAGCTGGATTGGAGCCGAAGGGGTTTCATTTCTCTTCGTCTTCCTTGATGCGTTTAACTTCATCTACCGTTTAACTGAGCTAATTGTTGAAGTATTAGTGGTCCATTTAGTGTTGATAACTCTCCCATTAACACAATTATCAATTCTCGGCCGGTTTGAGTACGCAACGTGCGTTTGAGGCATTTGATAGTTTTGCCTATAAATTGAGTACTCTGGTTTTGTCCCTGGCACCCAACTCAAGTATTACACCATCTAAAAGAGTAAGGAGTGTCCAGAAGCTCGAAGCCGATCCGGATCTCACGTCCCAAAAACAGAGCACGCAAATTACGGGAGGTATAAACTCGATTTATTATTCCGCTTTAGTGGTTATTTTAGCCACATCATTTACTTACAGGTACATGACCCAAATTAGAAATGGTATCCATCAGATTATTCAAATACATACCTTTTTAAAACATTAATCAATGTCAAAATTACAATATAAGATGTGACAATTCATAATTCAAACATTTAGAATTTATCATCTTCAAAATGATGCCCATTGAAAGCCGTCCCACATTTACCATTCCATGAGGCCAAACCTACTAATTTAAAAATAATGTGAATTTAATAATAAGCTGAAAAGCTTAACAAAATAAAAAATATAAACGGAAAAATAATCACAATCCATGAAATGGTTATGAAGAAATATATTCAAATAAATTGCAAAATTTATGAGTCAAGATTTAACGTTATCTCTGTTGGGATGTCACTCCCATGTGAATGTCCTAATGACCAGAGGACTCAGACAGAGCTCGTGGACTATGAAGCGAATAAGCAAAAGGAATTCCGGTCAACTAGAAATAATTGGACGGGCAACAATATCTGGTCAATATGTTGACCGGCAGGTGGCATAAGCTGCCCTGCATTGTTGAAATATCGCTGAAGGACTGCAGACTGATCTCCTATGGGATTGGCGGTCTTATGGAAAGGACGGTCAACGGGCATTGAAATGCTGTCCGTCCGTTAGGAAATCCAAAATGGTGCCAACTCAGATCTTCTGAGCGTATGAGATCTCAGACGGTTATGCAGGAACCGTTTTTGTACAGAGTATATTCATATTATTGGAAATGACAGATTTTATCGGGAAATAAAGAATATTCCTCAGATTTGCTGAACATTGGCGTCTGTTATTTTAAGAGTGTGAAGGTGGAAAATTAGGGAAGAGAAGAAAAAGACAGGGAAGAAAAGAGATAGAGTTGTGAGCAAAACAATGTGTGTTTTTATATTACTTGTGCTCTGTTCTTCGGTCTTCTCTCTCTTGTGCCAGTGTAATTGTGGGATATTATTCCTAACCTCACACATAGTGAAATTGGTTCGTGGACGAATGTCCCGTGATTTTTTCCTTACTTGATAAGGGCTTTTCACGTAAAAATTCATGTGTTCATCATCTTTTTCTTCATTCCTTTATTGTGTCTATTTGTGTGTGGAGTTCAACGTCCTACTGTCCACCTAATCGCGTCTCTTTTGAGTCAACAAGTGGTATCAGAGACAGGTTGAGAACTTTATCTTAATGACGTCGTCGTCTTCAAAGAACTTGCCGTTCAGTGTGGAGCAGTTTAACAAGCAGAGTAATTTCATTATCTGGTAAGAGAGGGTAAAGAATATTCTGACCAGAGAAGGAACAATAAAAGCGCTGAAGAAGAAGGAAGAGAAGCCGAAAAACTTGTATGAGAAGGAGTGGCAAGATAAAATAGATCTTACCAATTGTACTATTAAACTATGTCTGGCAGACAACACGTTCCAGGAGGTCCTTTTCCTTACTGATATGGCAAAAGTGTTGGAGAAGTTGGAGAGCCGATATAAGTCCAAATTCCTAACAACCAGGCTACACGTGAAAAAGCAATTCTATGGCTTACGGTTGTTGGAAGGAGGGAGTTTTGAAAAATACTTGGACAAGTTTAACCGGACTGTGACACAGATGGCGGCTCTTGAAAAGAAGATTCAGGAGGAGGACAAGGCGTTGGTTTTGCTTGCGTCTCTCCCAGCTTCTTATGACCATATTGTCACTACACTGCTATTTGGGAAAGACACTCTCAAATTGGACGAGGTCATTGCTTCCTTACTTATGAATGAGTCAAGGCAGTCATAAGGGGTCTCAACGTCCTCATATTCTTAGGTACTTGTGACGGAGTCTAGGGAAAGGAATAGAGGACGCAGCCAAAAGCCTGGAGAGAAAGGCCGCAGTAAATCCCGATCAAGGTATCAAAACCTTGAATGCCATTATTGTGGCAAAAAGGGCCACAGCAAGAAGTAATACTTCAAGTGGAAGCGTGAGAACGCAGAGAAAGAGAAAGAAGAAAAGGGAAGAGGTGAAGAGAAGTCATCGATCTCAGTGGTCACAGAAGGCGATCTATTATTGACATGTGAAGAGAACGTGGTAAGTCTGACGGTCGAGGAGTCAGGCTGGGTGATTGACTCTGGTGCCTCCTTGTATGTCACATATAGAAGGGGATTGTTCGCATCCTATACTCAAGGAGACTTTGGAGTGATAAGGATGGGTAATGAAGGAACATCCCAAATTATTGGTAGAGACGATGTTGTGCTGGTCACCAATAATGGGATGAAGCTGATGTTAAAGGATGTTCGACATATTCCTAACATCTGACTCAATATCATTTTAGCCAGTTAGCTGGATGACGAAGGCTATTATAATACATTCTGCGAAGGTGAGTGGAAATTGACCAAATGGTTTCTTGTTGTGACAAAAGGAAAAAAGTGCTCCGGCCTATACATAATGAATGCATCCGCAGTGGCCGAAGATGTAATGCTGCAATCAGTAAGGAGTCCAAAAACTTGTGGCATCGAAGGTTGGGCCACATGAGCGAACGTGGACTATCTCATTTGGCTAGGAAGGGTCTTATTCCGGGAATGAAAGATGATGGACTGAGGGCATGTCCTCACTACTTGGCCGGCAAGCAAAGAAGATCTCATTTCAAGGAGACTCGTCCGCTCCAAAGGCAGAATTGTTCGACATTGTACACACAAATATGTGTGGACCTTTCAGGGAGAAGTCATTTGGTGGAGCTCAGTATTTTATTTTTTTCATTGACAATTGTTCCAGAAAATTGTGGATCTGCCCACTAAAAACCAATGACCAAGTCCTCGGTATATTTAAGCAGTTTCATGCTCCTATTGAGCGTCAGATAGGGAAGAAACTAAAAGTCATCCGAAGTGATAATGGCGGCGAGTACATATGGCCTTTTGATACCTATTTTCGGTTACATGGTATTAGACATTAAAAGACACCACCAAAGATGCCACAGTTGAACGGAGTGGCCAAGCGGATAAACCGTACACTTCTGGAGAGAGTACAGTGTATGCTTTCTGAAACTAAGCTTCCCGTACACTTATGGGCCGAAGCACTGAAGACGGAGGCCCACGTCATAAATAAGTCGCCCAGTAAACCCTTGAAGGGTGAAGTGCCGGAGAAAATTTGGTCAAATGAGGAGCCATCCTATGACCATCTACGGGTGTTTGGTTGCAAAGCCTTTGTTCATGTTCCAAAGGATAAAAGGACCAAATTAGAGCCAAAAATGATGCAGTGTATTTTTTTGGGCTATGGGGAAGATGAGTTGGGTTACAGATTTTATGACCCAACTGAGAGAAGGCTTGTCCGATCAAGGGACGTGACTTTCATTGAGAATGAAATGATTGAGGACATCAGCAGGAAGACTAACTCTGACGTTACTCGAACGGACAAAGGGAGTGTTGAAATTATCTGTCTAGTGTCCCTGGAGGACGAGGACAATGGTTCTGAAGTAGCCGAGGATATTGGTGAGATGGTCCTGGCACCTGATGAAGACCAGGATGAAGTTATTTCTCAACCGGCCGAAAATATTCCTGTCAGACGATCCTCACAAAACAGACGGTCGTCTGTCTGTCTGTCGCCTACTGAGTATGTTATGCTCACTGATGCCGGAGAGCTAAGACTTATAAAGAGGCTGTGGAGGACGAGAGTAAGGAGAAATGGCTGGAAGCCATGAATGATGAAATGTGTTCTCTCCATAAAAATCACATATTTAATTTAACTAAGCTTCCTAGGGGGAAGAGAGCTCTAAAGAACAAGTGGGACATTTGACTGAAGACGTCCAAGGATACTATGCAGCCGAGATACAAGGCGTGGCTAGTGGTAAAAAGATTTAGTCAATGAAAGGGAGTTGATTTTGATGAGATTTTTGCTCCAGTGGTGAAGATATCTTCCATAAGAATTGTGCTGGGATTGGCAGCAGCTTAGAATCTGGAAGTGGAGTAGATGGATGTCCGGACAGCCTTCCGCCATGGTGAACCAGAAGAAGAAATTTACATGGAACAGCCGGAAGGGTTCAAGGTTAAGGAGAAGGAGCGACTCATATGTCGTCTAAAGAAGAGTCTGCATAGGCTGAAATAAGCTCCAAGATAGTGGTATAATAAGTTCTAGTCAGTCATGGTCAGTCAAGGGTACCAGCGAACTACTTATGATCACTGTGTATTTACATAGAAGTTTTTCGAAGATGATTTTGTTATCCTTCTCCTGTATGTGGATGACATGTTGATGACTGGAGGGAATGATACTCGGATAAAGAATTTGAAGGAGCAACTTGGACAGTCTTTTACAATGAAAGACCTCGGACCGGCTAAGCAGATTCTTAGCGTTAGAATTATTCGCAATCAGAAGGTAGGGAGATTATAGTTGTCCCAGTAAAGTTACATTGAGAAGGTGTGACGGACCGGCCACATTCAACCGCATGCGGCCGCCCGTCGACCAAAAATGATCATATACTCTGGTAAAAAGAGTGGACTTAAAATTTTTCTTTTCTTTTATATATACTTTGCATTGCGTGCACAGGATCGCGTATGGCCCAACTTCGTGAGTTGGCAGCTAGGGGGTCGTGGTTTCTCTTTTGACCGGCCAAGACGAGGTCGGTCGGACATGAAGGTCCTAAAAACAAACTGAGATGCCACTACGACTCACAAACTACTCAAACCATAACAGTGTACGGAAGCATACTAATATTCATTGACTTTTAGCAAATGGGAGTATTTTACAATCTGTCCCAAAATATCAAAAGTGAAAACATCAATTTTGCTTCTTCATTGCCTAAATTTTTGGCCAGCTATCCTGCCTATATAGCCCATCGGACCTCATTCTTTTTCATCCGGTATAAACTCGTCATCATCATCATCATCATCTGAAAAATAGAAGGGGTAAGCTAGAGAGCCCAGCAAGGTACTCATGCATAAATCATACATAGTCATGAACAGTGAGGCAAACAGATAGAATGCAATAGAGGCATATATACATGCAGTTTCATAAAACATGGCCGGAGTCGATGCAAACAGATTCCAAGGTCATTCTTGTGCAATTTGATTTCTAAAAACATGCTTCTGTTTCCAAATTTATTTCCATAAAAAATCGGCTACATTTAAAGTCTGCAGCTCTCGACCGTCATACGGCTACATTTAAGGTCTACAGCTCTCGACCGTCATATGGCCACATTTAAGGTCTGCATCTCTCGACCATCATACGGCTACATTTAAGGTCTGCAGCTCTCGACTCTCTGAATCATATAACTCTGCATTTAAGGTCCGTAGTCATGACCAAATCGAACGGCTACATTTATGGTCTGCAGCTACTCGACCATCGACTACATTTAAGGCCTGTAGCTACTCGGCCATCATATCTCAATAACGGCTATATTTAAGGCCTGCAGCTACTTGGCCATCAAATACTTAGTTCCATAAATCATGCTTTTTCGAGAATTAAAGTCAAACATGCAATTAACCGGACACCATAAAGTCTTTCTTTTAATGTCTTAAAATAGGGGGTCGTTTTCATCAAACTGCCGGAGGTCCTTTAACAAAAGCCGGATATCTTTTATCAAAAGGCCGGAGGTCATTCTACACATGCAATTACCGGACATTTTAAAACATGATCATAGCCAAACTTCATGCATTTAAGTAAAATATCCAAATAATAGATGATCAAAGCAAATTACCATAACATTACTTCACATAGAAACTGATAATATTTCCTTAACATAAATTCATCAAAGCCAGGTATACTTGCATTTCAAACATGAGCTTTAAAAACAGGGAGTACACTTGCCTGAATCTCCTATCTTAGAGCTGGAGTGGAATTCTTTCCTCAAGAAAGCTTAGCTGAGAGCCTTCCCTTCCTAATTCCTTAAATTCTCTAGTTCCGTATTTATAGACCTCTAGTTTGACGGTAGTAGGTAGGGCAGGTCAACCGATTTTGCTTTTCCCCTTGCCTTCCTAGAAGGTCAGCGGGGTGGTTGAGAGTAGGTTACCTACTCAGGCATGGTCATCCAGACCTTAATTAGTCATTAGCAATCAATCGGGTGGTTAACTCTTCCTTGGCTTCTCTTCACATTTTTCGGTCAACCAGTAGTTGACCGGACTCACTTCCCTTTTTCTATCACAACTCTCCTCCGGGATTGTATCCTAATGACGCCTCCGGAATCTGCGTTCATCATCTTAGGCATCGTCTCCGGAAGCCTTCTTAATGGTCTCCGGAAAACCAGGCCTTAATTGTCTCCAGAATTATTTTCGGAAAATAAGACCTTCGAAAAGGTCTCCGGAAAAACTCCTAAATCGTCTTCGGAATGGTCTCCGGAAACAAGTCCTCCGGAACTGTGGTCTTCGGGAACAAAACCTCCAGAAAGGTCTCCGGAAACTCCTTAATTGTCTCCCTTCACTGCCTCCGGAGATTATCTTCATTGTCTTCGGAAGTCTCTCCCCTAACCGTCTCCAGAGATCAAGGTCTCCGAAAACTTGCGCTTATTGAATTTTGGTCAATACCGCGTTGACCGGTAAGTTGGGTTACACGGCCGGCCTTCCTGGCTCTTTCTCATTTTGACACTTCCGGTATCCTTTTTCCCTTCGGGTCAACTGGTGTTGACCGGATAAGTCTTCATTTACGCTTTTTGGTCAACAGGAGTTGACCAGATTACGTTTTCCCCTCATGGTTTCCGGTCAACGGGCATTGACCGGATAACCTTCAATTTTTCTTGACTTTTTGATTATATTGACTCGATGACTGGGACTTTCTATGTTTTAGAATCTGTGCCGTTACAATGTGCTCCAACGCTTCAATATGGATAAGTCCAAGCCTGTCAGCACTCCACTGGTGAACCACCACTGGCTGAGCAGTCGTCAGTGTTCGTCCTCGGATGAAGAGAAGACATACATGAGAGGCGTTCCCTATTCCTCAACTGTGGGAAGCCTGATGTATGTCCTGGTATGCACAAGGCCGGACATAACACATATTGTGGGTACAATCAACCGTTTTCTATCAAACCCAAGAAAGGAATACTGGTCTGCGGTTAAGTGGATCATGAGATACATTCGAGGAACTTAAAAGAAGTGCTTGTGTCTTAAAAGTGACGAGCCTCAGTTGGTGGGCTACTCGGATGTTGATATGGCGGGGGATATTGATAGTCGCAAGTCCACTTCAAGATACTTGGTAAAGTTTGTTGGAGGTGCAGTTTCCTGGCAATCCAAGTTACAGAAGTGCATCACCCTTTCTACTACAGAGGCCGAGTACATTGCCATGACAGAAGCTTGTAAAAAGATATTATGGATGAAGAAGTTCATTCAGGAATTGGGCCTCAGACAAGAAAAATATGCAGTACTTTGTGATAGTTAGAGTGCCATACATCTCTGCAAGAATTCCTTATTTCATTTCAGATCGAACCATATCGATGTTCGATATCATTGGGTGAGGGATGTGCTTGAAGCCGGTCTACTGTCACTAGAGATGATTGACACTAAAGAGAATGGAGCAGACATGATGACCAAAAGTCTACCGAAAGGAAAGAATGAAGTTTGCTGTAAGCTGGCTGAGCTAATGGACTTCACTTTTTCAGGGTCGTGAGGGAAAGTTTGTTGGGAGGTCACTCCCATGTGAAAGTCCTAATGACCAGAGGACTCAAACGAAGCTCATGGACTGTGAAGCAAATAATAGAAGAAATTCCGGTCAACAAAGTTAACCAAAAATAATTGGACGGGCAGCAATGTCTAGTCAATATGTTAACCGGCAGGTGGCATAAGCTGCCCTGCATTGTTGAAAGATCCCTGAAGGACTGTAGACCGATCTCCTAAAGGATTGGTGGTCTTGTGGAAAGGACGGTCAACGGGCGTTGACCGGTCTTGTGAAGAACGCCGGCATTGGAATGTTGTCCATCCGTTAGGAAATCCAGAATGGTGCCAGCTCAGAAGATCCTCTGGGCGTATGAGATCTCAGACGGTTATGCAGGAACTATTTTTGTACATAGCATATTCATATTATTGGCAATGACAAATATTATCGGGGAATAAAGAATATTCTTTATATTTGCTGAATATTGGCGTTTGTTATTTTAGTAGTGTGAAGGTGGAAAATTAAATAAGAGAAGAAAAAGACATGGAAGAAAAGAGAGAGAGTTGTAAGCAAAATAAAGTGTGTTTTTGTATTACTTGCGCTCTCTTCTTCGGTCTTCTCTCTCTTGTGCCAGTGTAATTGTGGGATATTATTCCTAGCCTCACACATAGTAAAATTGGTTCGTGGACGAATGTCTCGTGGTTTTTTCCTTACTTGAAAAAAGGATTTCCACGTAAAAATTCACGTGTTCATCTTCTTCTACTTCATTCCTTTATTGTGTCTGTTTGTGTGTGGAGTTCGATGTCCTACTATCCGCCTGATCACGTCTCTTTTGAGTCAACAATCTCCCATGGTCAGAGCTTAAATATAAGGTTAGTATATTCATATAGGAACACAATAGGTAGAGTCGTAAGCCATTATCATCATCGG
>JAOVVI020019460.1:0-10108 GCA_028571085.2 Nepenthes alata | reverse complement strand
AAGCATCTCAGGCTTGCAGGTCCGTCTAACCTTGGTGTTTGGCCGGCCTGGTTTGAATTTAAAATCGGAAGGCCAGCACTTTTGTAGTTTGGCCTCATGAAATCCTGTGTGTAAAAGAAAAAAAAAATTTTTATGTCCACCTATTTATTCTTTCATAAATTATTTTGAGGTAAGGATTTAGTCTTGACGGAGGTCCTTATGTGGTGGAAAAGGCCGGGCCGTCACTGTTGGCCAATCAGATCATACGATTCAGATCCTAGAGGACATGTTGAATTCCTTAGTGTTAGACAAGAAGGGGACTTGGGATAATTATCTGGCCTTGGCGGAGTTTGCCTATAATAATAGTTATCAAGTGAGCATAGGAATGGCACCTTTTGAGACTTTGTATGGGAGGAAATGTAGGTCACTGATTCATTGGGAGGAGACCAGAGTAAGAGGATTTTGGGCCCCAAAATTATTAAAGAAATGGCAAAAAAGATTAAGCTACTCCACTAGAATCTAAAAGTTGCTCAAAGTAGGTAGAAGAGCTATATAGATTGGAGGAGGACAAAATTGAAATTTTAGGTGGAAGACTATGTCTTTCTAAAGGTGTCACCATCAAAGAGAATGTGCAGATTTGGAATGAAAGGAAAACTGAAGCCACGATTCATAAGCCCTTTTGAGATTCTAGAAAAGATCAGGGAAGTGGCTTATAGGTTAGTGTTACCACCCAATCTGACGGATGTACACGATGTATTTCATGTGTTGATGCTTTAGAAGTCTGTCCATGATCGAACGCACATTATTGAGTTCAAGCCCTTGACAACTGACAAGGATTTATCCTATGTTGAGGAGCCGATACAGATCCTGGATCAGAAGGACCAAAGATTGCGTACGAAGATTATTCCCCTGGTGGAAGTTCTCTGGAGGAATCATTCACCCAAGGAAGCAACATGGGAGCGTGAGGAAGAGATCCAAAATAAATATCCACACCTATTCTCTTGAGGTATGTAGCTTCATTAAATTTTGAGGACAAAATTTCCTCAAGTGGGGGAGAGTCATGAGATCTCGATCCCAAAAAATGATAATTATGGAGTAATTAAGTTGATAATAATTATAATTAGGTTTCGAAACAAGGAAAAAATTGCTAACGAAGCAAAAATGGGCGAAGTGGGCTTGGCACCTGAAGGTGGCCTGAGGCGCCACTTGGGTGCGAATCCACAAAAATGGCACCCGAGGGTCGCTCGAGGTGGACCGAGGGTGAGGAATTTACAATGGGTGATGCTCGATCAGTGCCCGAGGTGCCAACCCGGGTGTAAATCTGTGCGTGTGGCGCTCAAGCGTCAGTCCTCGGGTTGAGCCATGTGGATCTTTCTTATTGGTTATAAATGGGGATTTGGGGTATTTTTGAGAGAGAGAAATCAGTGGCACAACAGAAGGCTTGAAGGAGAGGAGAGGAAAGGAGAGGAAAGAGAGGAAAAAGGGGGAAAAGGGAAGAAGGAGGAAGATTTTGGCCGTTTCATTCCGATCCAAGTAAGAATAACAGTAGATCATGCTAAGGCAAGTGCAACTCAGACCTTGCTTTCTAATTTTACAACTTTTGAACATCGCTATTTTTTTGTTGATGGTCTAAAATACTCACTCCTTAAGATTTGTTATAAAAATGCGTGAATCTCTTGATTTTTGGTTTAAGCTTCATGATTATGTACAAGTATTGTTACTTTGACTTTCATTTTGTGATTTGGCCCATGTTTTATGCTCGAATTACATCTAGAAGCATCGCGTGAAACCCTAACACGAAAATTTGGGGATTTTTGTCTAGAAACTTTGAATCTTGAAATTTGAATGCTATTTGGCGATTTGCTAAAGTTTAATAGACGATTTGTATCTGAAAACCCTGCGTGGAATTATAATGTCAAGTTATGAAGGCCCTTGAAATTGTCCGGAAAATGGATTGTATGAACTTTGAATTGGCCTTGAGATAGGATGAAATTTGATCATGAATTATGAACAAAATGAGTTAAGTTAAATTAATCAGTAAGAAAATTAGACCTAGAACTGTTAAACAATCAGATAATGTTCTTCGGCATGCCTTTGAATGTTACGGTGGCAATCGATTATAACTCCGTCCATGGAGTGATATGTGGTCCGCCCCTCCTCAGGACGTAGTAAGAGGATAGAAATTTGAACCTTGAACTTGGACATCGAATGGAGATGGACATGAAATTTTGAACCATGGCCTTAGATTGTGTGAGTGAACACAATCTATCCTCGATTATTCGTTCCCTCGCCTAGTAGGGTCTACTTGTTTAGGTTCCTCTGAAGAATAAAGTTAGATTTTGAAGAATGATTGAAATTTGAATTGATCTATGAATTTCAGCACTTGTATATCGATTTATGCTTTTCTATTATTTCGATGGCCTTTGCCTTGTTGCATTCATGTTTTATGTGCCATGATAATTACTTTATTGTACGTATTGTGTTTTACATGAAGGATTTTACACTGCATATTTTTGGTACCTTACTGGGCTTCGGCTCACTCTATTAATTGTTTTCCCAGATGAAACCATAGAATTTGTTCCGGATGAGCAAGAATAAGCAAAGCATAGCAAGGAAGATTCGGAGCCTTAAAGTCATCTTGACAATTTTTGGAAAACTGGATCATTTTGCATATGATTATCTTACTTTTGGATGGATATTGTATATATATAATGGTTATAGTATGCCTTTTATTTTGTCGGAACAATATTTATGCTTCCGTGGGGCTACCTTATGGATCTAGTTTGCTTTCACATTTCGATTTTTTGATTTGTGCAGGTTCCTAGTTGGCATCTCCCTTTTTGAATTGATATAGTGGATAGGAATATTACATTTGAGTCGTAGATGAATATGGCATTTTGTTGATTATGTGTTTATGAAATGAATGAATGTGAAAGTTTATTAATCTATATATCTATTCAGATTGTGAAATAATTCAGGTTGTTTGTATTGGGTTTTTATCCAATCATAGGGGAAACTCTGTCCATCTCTCCTTAGAACTTTATGTGATTATTCTCAGGTTTTGGTTTTGTATGGTCATTGACGGAAGATACACACACAAAAAATCTGTTTCGTCACACGATGCAAGATATGAAAAGTAGAAGAAGGGAATTCCACGATATGCTATATTTGATGATCATGTATTGATATTTCGAAAGTATGTCCACGATCCTGCACACGTGATTGAGTATGAGCCCTTGACTATTGATAAGGATTTATCCTATGTCGAGGAGCCGATACAGATTTTGGATCGCAAGAATCAGAGGTTGGCCACTAAGACCATTCCCCTTGTGAAATTGCTCTGAAAGAATCATTCGCCCATGGAGGCCACCTGGGAGCGCGAGGAGGAAATCCAAAGCGAATATCCCCACTTGTTTTCTTGAGGTATATATCTCTATTTAATTTTGAGGATAACATTTCATTAAGTGGGGGAGAGTGTGAGATCCTGTTCCCAAAAACATGATAATTCCTAGTTATTAAATTGATATAAATGTATTTGAGGTGAATGGATTAAGGAAAAACGTGGGAGGAATTCGATTTAGAGGCAAAATGAGCTCTCAGAACATCAACGCCTGGGTGGCACCTGAGGTGCCATCTGGGCCCAATTAACAGAATGCCTCACTCGAGTGATGCTGGAGGCGCCACCCGAGCGGATTTAGCAGAACCTAGCGCGCCCACAAAATTACATGGGGTGCCTACTTGGTGCTTAAGCACCACTCGAGCGTCGGTCACGGGACAGCCCACATGATCTCTTTTCCTTCGCATTTTAAGAGTGATTTTGGGGTTTGGGGTTTTATTTTTAGCAAGCCCTCGACCGCAATGAAGGAGAGGAGAAAGGGAAAGAGAGGGAAAAGAAGAAAAGGGGGAAAATCTTCCGATCCACTCTGATCAGAGTCACGGTAACTGTAAACCGAGCTTAGGTAAGTGAACTCAGACGCTATTTTCTATTTTTACTACTTTTCTGTATCTCAAAAAATGGTATTTATGCTCTAAAAGCATGTTTCACCATATTTTGTATAAATAAAGCCTATTTCTCTAAATTATTTAGACAGATTTCATGTTTATATATATATATACTGCAATATCTGGCTTCAATTTCATAAAAATCCATGTGTTTGGTATCCGTTTATTGTCTAAAAATTTTGGCAAAACCCAAAGCACAAAATTGAAGGGATTTAACTATTTTTGTCCAAAATCTCTATTATATAAAAGTGAATCTGTACTGTTATAAAGCTACTGATGTAAGCTGTTTCTGAAAATTTTATATGGACTTATACTGATAAATTACTGTGGACTTTTGAAACAAACCTGAAAGGTTTCAAACTGTTTCTGTATATTCTGAAGCAAAACTGAATGATTACAAACTGTTACTGTATGTTCTGAAACTGATTGAAGAGTTATTATAAAATTTTGACTGATTTCTGAAACTGAAAAGGGTTTTCAGTTATGAAATAAGAAGGAAAAATTTTCTTATACTATTAATTAGGACCCGTGACTGATATACAGTCAGATTAGATTCTTTGACATGCCTTAGAACGTTATGGTAGTAATCGAGGATAACTCTGTCAATAAAATTATATATGGTCCGCCATTCCTCAGGGTGTTAATCTAGAGAGTAGTTATCTGTTACCGGCCGGTGTACTATACTGAATCCCGCGAGAAGGGATGTACCACGAGATGGGACTACTTTACTGGCTTTGATTGTGCGCAAACATAATCTATCATCGGTTATTTACCCACTCCGCTAGTAGGGTCTACTGGTTGGGTCCTTTACTGATAGGAAAGGAATTTTCTATAATCTATAGAATTGAAACCGATTTCTACTTTCTGAAGCCTGTCTTATCAATTTAGTATTAACAAAGTATGATTACACTGACTTCTGCTTTCCAAAACTTGAGTGTTTCTATTTTTTGATAGTTCTGTAATCTTCTGCATCATGTTCTGCTATAGTTTTTGTAAATTACTACTTTATAGCATTATTCTTCAACATGCATCTGTATCTATTTTACTATATTCAATTATGCATAAAAGTTTTTCTATATACTTGTATGTACCTTACTGGGCCTTAGCTCACTGTTTTGTTATTTTTCTCCTCCAGATGAGATCGTAGAGCTAGTACCTGACGAGAAAGAGTAAATTAGAGCTCAATCTAAAGAATTCTGAAGATCTGAACTAATTTGAAGTTATCTTGAAAAAACAGTTGAATGTAAAGACCTAATTTTGATATATGGTTTTGTATATGGATTTTATGCCTATGGATTTTTGTATATAGAATGTATGTAATGTATGATGAAACAGGAAATTGTGCTTCTGTAGGTTTATAATTTTTCTTTCGCTATATACTTTCTTGTTTTGTACAGGTCTTAATTGATATCTCTCGTCTAAATTCTAATAAAGTAGATAGGATTGTTGAATTAATGCCATGGATGGCATCTGTGGTCTTTGTGAACACGTGTTGTATAAAAATTGTGGTATAAATAGATAGATGTGTATATATACTGGTTTGTTATGTAGGTTTTGTACTGGTTTATATTTCTATTTAGCAAAAGTTTAGGAAAACTTTGCCCATTTTTCCCTAGAACCTTCACTGAGATTTGGGCTTCTGTCACTGTTCTGAATGACAAAAATTAACAGAGAAAAAAAAATTTTGTTCCGTTACATAAATCATCAATGCGTGCAAAGGAAATTTATCTTTGATCGTGATCTTATTTAGTTTTTGATAATCTACACACAGCCGCAAGGACCCATCCTGTGACGTCTCACTTCATACGTCCTTGTACTTTTCATTAATATTATTATTATCATAGACAGGATCCTAACATTAGCCATAAATTATACTAGCTCTAATATCACATTATTCATTCATGATATTAGTCTAAATTAAGGAAGATACTTACTAAACATCCATAAGAATTTAAACCTGACAGAAGCATATATTCTATATCATAACGGAAGTAATTCTATTATCATCAAAATACAACATGTCTGAGATACAACATTATACAGTACACATTTTTTTTTCTTTCTTTTCATCATCCCAAGTACAACATATACGTCATAACAAAATTATGGCCACCTCAAACTTCTTTCCTAATCATGTTCGTTCTTCATCATTTCTTGAGACTCGTCTGAAGAGAAGTAAAATAGTAAGTGAGTGAGCCAAATGCTCAGCAGTATACATAACATACAAAGACATACATTTTATACAGAAGATACATTAACATATATATATATAGGAGCAGATATATGAAGTACAATGTATTTATCTTTCTTTATTTTTTAGCTTTTATTGATTGTATTTATTTTTTCTTATCTTTAGGGACCAGGGCCAGTAAGCCTCACTAGCTAACGGAGTGGATAAATAAAAAAAAAAAGATTGTGTTAACCCTCACAATCTAAGACAAATATCATAACAATAGGATAGATTGTGCTTACTTTCACAATCCAATTCTTGTCCTCATTCTTACACACCGAGGCGGGCAGTACTACCTATAATTCCGATAGATGGGGCTGAAATAAACGGACTGTATAAAAGTAATTCTTTGATTTTTCACTATAATATCTTAAGACATGCCAGAAAATATCACAATCTGAAAAAGATCCATGGTCCAATTTTTCTTTTTCAACTTTGAAGGGATCTCGTACAATCGAATTTTAAGATAACTTAACTAAACGTCACTGAATGTAACTGAAATTTTTTTATATTTTCATAGAGTCCCTTCCAAACTTTCATGAATATAGTTTAACATAACAAACAATATCCAAATATAATATTTCATAGGCATTGAACAGGTAGAAAAATACATACGAAACTTTCTTCCATATTTAGTATCTTTCAATCTACTTGGTGGCCAATTAATTTACTGGAGCTTAAATAATTTAATTCAATACTTATTGATGTTAGTAAGTCAAGTCGGGGTAGGTCTTGAGTTAGTTTAATATTTTATTCATATTCCAAAAATTTTTCAGTTCACGTGAACCGGTTCGGTTAAGGCTTGGGACCGATTTTCTTAATTATTTTGAGCCTCAAATTTTATTTATAATTATTCCAACATCCTTTCTAAGTCGATTCGTCATTGGTTTGGTCAAAGTTTAGTCAAATTGGGCCCGGTTTGATCCTTTTTAATAAAGGGATCAAATTACTATTTAATCTGAACCAGTTCAGGAAAGGCTTTGAGAGACCTATTCACTGAGTTATATAGCCCATTTTCACGAGAAACTTTTACACAACATGGACATGGGTCTCTGCTATATTGTGCCAAAAGTTGAGCCAATTTGGTGATCGGATGGTGGCTGGTTCAGTCTAACAACACGGACTGCCCATCGGGTTTCAGCAGAACTGTCCAAGATAGTTTTGATTCCCTAATTTTTTTATGGTTCAATCGGGCCTATTTTTAACCAGTTCTGGGCGTCCTCTTATAACCAAGGGACTTAAAATTTAAGAACAAATTTTGTTTAGGGCCTGTCCAAGTCAAAATATTGACCGGTTCAAACCAATTTTCCAGAACAGATTCTGCACCAGCATCAGCTGATGCAGATAGATTTTATTCCAAATTTAAGGGTCCGAATCATATTTAATTTGGAATCCATTTTTACGAGGCAATACTTGAATATCACCTCCACAGCCTTAGCTAACTTCTGGCACCGATTCGGCCCATTTTGGATTTGGATTGTATTTTATTTAAAATTATTTTTCCAATTGCTCAAAGAAACAGTTTAGCAAGACTCTTGCTGTTCATGAGTCCGGTTCAGTATCCGACCCAAGTTTTCTTGGGCCGCCGGTTTACATGGTGATATTCCATAACTAATACTAACAAATCGAGTCGGGTTGTACTCAAAATCAATCAATTTTGATGCGTGTTTGGATAAATTTCTAAAACTGAAATTTCAGCATCAGCAGAACCAGTAAGCTGATTTTACAACCGAGTTTGGGTTCGATTTTGGAGCCCTTATTGAACACTTAAGAGGCACATTTTTTTTCACTTTTATTTCATTAAATAAGGATCATTTGACCAGTTTTGGTCGTTGGCTAATTCGTTCATTTAGTGGTCGATATGAAGCAAACATCAGAAACTGCCATAGCAGAACCCGATTTTAGACACTATCATGTGCCCAGGGCCGGTTCACCCATTTTTAATTTTTTTATTGCAACTCCTCATAAATTTATGATAACTAAGGAAGTATATGTAAGTATTGGATCAACAAAACTCAAGAAAAATTAGCAAACAATTGCTCAACAACCAAGGAAAGGGCCAAAGTACACTTGTTAAATTTCAGCAATCCCTCTTCCCTTCTTGCTGTTCACGATTTCCTTCTTCTTTTTTTCTTACTTTTTCTCAAATTTTTCTCTCAACTTAGCCTCTCCTTTTTCCTCACGCGTGCTTATAATTTTTAGAATTTAGGGGTTGAGTTATCAGCTCAGCTACCACCTCAAATTTTCCTTTTCTGAATCCCTACCGTATGGCTAATGAATTGCTGAATCACTGCTTGATTCGGCAGCTACTTACCCTTCCTTTTGTCGCTTACCTATTGGCAAATTTTTTGCTAACATGGGCTGTCTGTGTCGCTCTTAATTTCTTTCTTAATGCAGGTACTTATCATGCACCATGTGACCGTGCATGCTGGTGAATTAGCAACTCATGAAGCTGATGAATTAGCAGCTCATGAAGTTGCTTACATGGCCTTTGCATCAGCAGCCGTGTGTTGGAGTAGCAATAAAACAGAACGGCTGCCATACTTATTCAATGCATGTGTATATATATTATCTTAGGCTTATCTAGTTGTTAGGAGAATATAGTATATTATCCTCATAATTTAAAGTCCATCTTTACTGCTATTGTTTGTGGGTGACATGTGTACATATCTGAATTAAATAATTCAGCTGAACGCCTCTTGGTTTTCTTCATCTTTTTCCCATTTTTTCTCATTAATATATAATATATATCATTAATTTACCATATTTTATACTTACTATTGTCCAACATAGAGTGAAAAATCCACCTAATGTCCCCATTGGTAGAGCTGCCAAATCGAATTTGTCCAAGTCCCCATCGGTTGCCGAATTTTCTAATTTTACCTATTATCTTGAAGGATTTAATTTAAGGTGTTTGGGTATGTGTTTGTGAAAATTTAGGACATGGAAGCTTAATATAGACACTAAAGATCGTCTAGTATTAATTTCGTCCCAAATCAAATTTCTTATCATCTCCAGATTTACATCCCTCGCTTTCGGGTTTGAAGAAAAATTTAAAAGATCAGGTGTCGAGGTTTTGGGAAATGAATATATGGGAAGTTAGTCTACTTGTCAATGATCAATTGGGATTATTTACCTCAAAATTCGGATTACCTAACTGCCAATGTGCTTCGATTTCTTCGACCAAGGGAGGGGCGATCGATAGGCCTGAGCATCGGTTGCATGTCCTCTTGAATGAGACCACTTCTAAGCACAGAGCAGCGTTAGTTTCCAATGTGGCTTAGGGCTCTCATGTGTGGGAAATGGCTTAATTTGGTTTAGTTTCACTTTGTAAGACATTGACCGCCCTGTTTCTTCTGCAGGTGTAAAGCTGTTGATAGATGCTTGATCCCTACCCGGAAGCTGTAAGTGTTCTACTCCTTGCATATTCTAAATTCGCTGTCTTTTTTTTTTTCTTTTCTTTTCTTTTAATTGAATTTAAATTTAAATTTTCTTTGAACATCTATAAAATATGAAGTTAAAGAAATTAGTGAATGTAAGTTTAATTTTTAAATTTTTATGATAGTGACTCGAATTGAATGATATGCAATGTGTATTTTGACTCTATTTTTTCATCGTCATTTGAGTCAAGCCAGCACCCCCAGCAGTCCACGTAGAGAACCGGTTCAATTATTATTTTTAAATATTAGGCAATTTTATTTTATTTGCTAATGTATTTACTAGTAATATATAAGGAAAAAATTAAAAATATTATATCAAGATATTATTTTAATTTTTATTTTCTATCACTTCTAAAATCATCTCAACCATTAATATGATAAAATTTAATGTTTGCAAGGCTTATAATTTAACATGTTTGTTCATTATTTTCTAGTTTCTTTATGGTCCGTAGAATTT